>JALJEE010000392.1:0-58595 GCA_023231475.1 Seison nebaliae | reverse complement strand
AAATTTAGGTTCACAAATTTTTCCAGGGTGACGAAATCACCGAAATACTCTAAAAACGGTGACGAAATCACCGTTTTGTGGGTGACGAAATCACCGATTTTCACTTAAAAACATACGGTGACGAAATCACCGGTCACCAGTTTATGTTTCAATTTTCTGTTTCGAATTTTGTTCTTTTGCACTTTTCACAATTGTGGCAGATTGATCTGATTGTTTTCTTTAATTTTGGATGAAAGAATCGCGACCATCGCTTTGTATCCGCGATGCATAAAAAGTCTTCATTGTGAAGGTTCTTAACTATATCGTGAACCATTTTGTTTGGGATGATTCATGGAAAAATGGGATTTTTTTAATCCACTATCAAGTTCCTTGGTCATATTATAAGTAAAACTGGAATCGCAACGGATACACATATGATCAGCGCAGTTAAATTAATTCCGACACGAAGAGACGAAAAAGCAATATGTTACTTTTTGGAACTCACGGGCTATTATCGGAAATTCATCAAAAATTAAGCCAAAATAACGGCACCACTGCACGATGCCACCAAAGAAGGTTCTTTTAAGTGGACTGACCGACAAGAAAAAGCATTTGATGAACTGAGAAATAAACTGAGTAGTACTCACTCCATAGAGTGCTCCAGTACTTGACTTTCCATCCATAGAGAGAATTGAAAGTAACAACGGACGCACTAATTATCGGGGTAGGTGCAATACATCGAGACAATGAGTCAAGACGACGAAAAAAGGATTGAGAGAGTAATAGAGTACGCAAGTAGGAAACTGAAATATCCAGAACAGAACGATCGAGATATTCCCTCACTTTTTCAAAGTAGGACAATATGCCATTTTGACATTTATTGAATACGTATATTAAAATCTTTTTATATATTTAAATTGCCTAATTTTTCAGTTCTTTCGCCATATGGCATATTGTCCCACTTTGAACAAGTGAGGGAATATCCCCATCGTTCTGCTTTTTGGCAAAATAGAACGATAAGTGTATGAACAATAGAAAGCGAAAAGGACAATCTGGATTTTTTTCCCTTCTAAAATCAAATCGTTTTTTTCTTATAACTTTTAGTTATCGTTTGGACACCACTATATACTATGGAATCTCCGGAATCTATTTGGTTGCCATCTATAAAATTACAATTATCACTTTGATCATAGAGTAATAGGAAACTCCTATTAGGAATCCTTATCAATCAAAATCGGAAGATAAACTTTTATCAGAAAAATCATTTTTTACGGAAACAAAATAGAATAATATTGAAGAGAATTGAGGAAACGTTACTTTTGTGTCGAAATGGAACGTTCAATTCTTATAGCAAACTATTTTAATTAGAAAGAATATATCGAATGATAAAATTTTTTATTTCTCTTCAATTCCTCCACTTATAATTTTCGGACAGTTCTACCAATAATCAGATTGGACAACTGTCAAATTGGACCACAGACAGCTCATCATCCTAATCTAATTAATTTTTTATTCGAAAAAAAACTTTTTTATTTTCTCATTTAATTCTGGTTAATTACAATTTGTTAATGATTTTATTTGAAAATTTTACAATCACAACTGTTTACATTTTTTCACAAAATAATATTGTTCTAGAGAATATCGTTGAATTCTAGTCTGTTTCAGGAACAACGGCCAGTAACAGAATTGTCCATTATTCGTCAATATTCTATCTAAAAGAATGATTGGGTCGCCATCGAAAAATATTCTATCGAGAATAAAATTTTATTAGTTTCAAAAAAAAATCAAATGTCGAATGATGACAGTGAATGTAAATGTGGATGATAAATGAAATAATGATAAATTTGACTTGTTGAAGAACGGAAGAAGATAAAATAGCAGAATGAGAATGTTTCCTTAATTACGTAAAAGTATCCAACGCAATTCTTACATCATTCAAAAATATTTTTGAGGAAAGTTAATGTAAAATAAACAAATTCCCGAACTCTATTGTTAAGGTGACATCAGTGTACATCGTTGAAAAAGAAGAAGCAGAAGACGTCTTCTTCTGTCAGTTCCGGTTAATGACATGACTAACTCCGTGAGTCATTGGGTTAATATTAGAAATTTAACGAATATCCTAATTATTATTTTTATAAAATTATTTCAATTAACATTTAATTGAATCAAATGATCTTTGATATACCTGACACATTTCATCTATTCACGCAGTAGTTAGATTGGTAAAGTTTTAATGAGGCTACATTGATCACTGATATGTCACAGAGATCCCAATTCAATGAGATATGCACATTATTTAGTTTGTTTGTGACCTCTTTTCGGTTCAATGAAAGCATATTTTCTTTTAAAAAAAAGTTATATTTCTAATAATTTTCTTAAGATATCCAATTGAACGATAATTGCAAAATAAACGAAATATTTCGTCCTTATTATTTCGTAAAGTTCACCCTTTTCCGCTTTCCATATTTGTCTTTAACAAAACGAAAATTTTAATAGAGATCAAATTAACAAAGTCGATAATCATATTATTAAAAAAAATCTATTAATGAGAATAATCGTTGATAGATAATAATATTATTATATATATGAGAGATAATACATCCATTAGTCTTTACAAATCAATCCTCATTTCCTTAGAATTCTTTATATGAGGATTTACGTCAACACTTTTCGTCAATGAATCTCTTATTAAGAATAAAGAACCAGGAATCGTAATATTTAATTATTTTATGTTTCAATTTTTACTTTCCTTCATAATTTAACTTTCAATTTCTCTTGATGAATAAGATTCTGTTTTAAGATAATATCAAAAATATTCCAATATTGAACTATCGATAATCTTGTTTTTTTAGCAAAGTTTTTCTAGTCATCAAATTACTTTTCATGCTCTTTCTTGTTAACGGGCAAGATAAGTAATTGATGAACCATCAATGATGATACAATGAGAAATTTAATAAATAGTGGATATACTTTATTGATATATTATTTGAATATTTGTAAGAATATTATTTTCCTTAAAAATAATTCAAAGGATTTATCGATCATCTGTTTTCTTATTGTTCTTTTATTTCTTATGGGAAAACTCCTTTGGTAGACGGGACTATTTGGTAGACGGACGTTAGGTAGACCGACCATTTGGTAAATCGACCATTTGGTAAATTGAATTTAAAATTTTAATGATAATAATCCTTTTGAATTTTAATGTCCAAAATATCAAATATATTTACATAACTGCATTTTGTATACGGAGTCTATCAAATGGTCGCTCTACCAAACGCCCGTCTACCAAATGACCTAGACTTATTTCTTATAAAGTAATTCGTTTAAATTTTGAATTTTAGTTTCCGTCAGATTGATATTGCGATTCTTTCAAGATGATTCAGAATAACATTTATGGAGAAGATTATATAGTGTTGGAATTGAGCAAAAAACGAGAAAATAAATTTGTTATATTTTTAATCTGAGAAAACGCCTAATTCAGTTACATCTTGCTAATGATATATTGTGTTTTTAAGAAACTTATTAATTGAATTTGTTGTAAATATTGTACGAGTATTAGTGTGAGATGTTTTTGTAAGATTAGCACAATATTGCTGATAGTAATTAGTTTATTTTGGTGCAGACTTTTGGTAATACTAATGTAAAATCATAGGAATTCCTCAATAATTATGTAATTATGAAAACTTATAAGATGTTTCCTTGTATCATATGATTAGTAAAAAGTATCATTCATAACTTCAACGTTATTATAGTAAGGAGGATGAATTGGGAGGAGATGTTAAAGATAAGAATTGAAGAAAAAGATCAGATATGATTAGGGTAAAGGAGAATAATTGAGAGCGCATTATCAATTGATTTTATGTGTTTAAATATTATCGATCTGGCAAAGACGGGAGGGAATTAGCAAATATTTCGAAAAGGAAATTACCAATTGTTCAAGGTAAACAGCAACTCGTCTCAACATCGATTGAACTAAAAGTTTAGAAGAAAATTTTTCTTTATTTGAGCAGTAAGATGGAGAATTGTAACTCGATGAACTTTGATTCATTTCTATTCAATAGAAATTTATTCGATAGCTAATCTTATTCATTCTCTCAATCGTTATTCGTTTAATCGAATGTCAAAATGCGAAAATTGGATATCTTCTACAATCGATCACATTCACTTCATAACGAAATTCAATCACTTCCATAAAAACAAATTTTCCATGAAGTTCGCTAACTGATGTAAATCGTATTTGACTTTCTCGTATAGAAGTCATATGAAGTAACTTCATTGTCGTCAGATACGTGAAGTATATGGGAAAATCGACGATTAAGAACTTTTAAAGAATTTCCCAAATCGAACTTAAAAATCATTTCGTCATTATATATTATTGAATATTTCTTATGATTTCGATTACATGAGTAAATGGAAGAAATCTCTAAAATTCTCTTCCGTCTTTCCTATTTGAAGTTAGAGATCTCATTTGCTGTCCCATTACTATTAAACAATGACAATAAGTTAATAGGTCGGGAAGAATGTAAAAATAAGTCATAAATATAAATAGCCTCTGGTCATCGGAGAAGAAGAAAGAATAGATTGATCGATGACTTAATCAGTCGTCAATAAAGAAGAAGAAGAATATGATGTTCTTTTATCATCAACTATTTCCTACAAACAATCGAATCGATTGTTTCGACAAAATCGACAACATCGATTATATTGAATTATATAATGAATTTTCTAAATTTTATTGGGGTAGATTTTTTTTGGTTCTTTTTCGCAATTAATCGAATTGATTTTATAGCATAGTTCATTTCTCATATGATGGTAAGTTGTTGGTCGTGGTAGTGATGTAATGATGATTGTTGAATGTAATAAGATGATGATGTGAACTTTGAGATGTAAAAATGACGGAAACCCAACCGGAAGAAGATTCTAAATGACATGATGGATTAGAAATATTCTTTTTGGTGACTACCAAATAAATTCGAAAGAAATTTCATTCGCCATCAACAAATTGTGAGGATGATGCAGTTAATAATATTGAAAATGTCAAAACTCTCTCAAGTTTCTTTTATTCGGCGAATATACGCAAGATATGGAAAGTCCACGAACTCTATGTTAGTTAATACGGGAAGTTGACGATTATTAAAGCGATAAATTTGCGACATTGTATTTGAGCAGTATTTGTTATTTTCAAAAAGGAAAATTATTACACAATGAGCGAAAAATGAAGGAAATTAAATGGAGAATATGTAGAGAGTTATGGAATGCATTTCCTCCGGTAAGAATTGTCTCCTAATATTCTAATATATTTCTTTCCTAATCGATTACTCCTTTTTTATTCTTTAACTTCTTACGTTAGAAGAAATTCCATGAAATTTTTTATGTTTATTCTCTAATTTTCATCACGACTCATAATTATGTGATAAATATTCGATTCTCTCTTATTCGATATGAATCTATTTCGTAGAATTTATCAGTTTTTTCCTTTCATGTTTTTTCATTCGATTCTAATGAACATTAAGTTCTGACGGACAATTCTGGTTGTATTTAGAACATATTATGGTTGAACTTTAAGATTTCCCATTAATCAATCAACTCTTCAACTGCCTTGTTAATTATCATTCAACATTATAATACTCAATCGATAGTAAAGATGATGCAGTCAGGCGTATAATATAATGAAATGTGCAAATCATTTTATACAAATTTCTCTCTCATTCGATTTGATACGAGTGACCATTTCCTTCATTGTTCTCATATTTCTCCAAAAGAATATGTGTGGAAACTGTCCACATATTCCACTAACTAGTAGATTATGAGTTGGAACTTCATAAAATCTCAATTCTGTCAATATGTCTTTAAAGAACGTACTACTACGTCTAACTATTCCACATTTGTTTGAAAATTTTATGTTTTTTACGCTTCGGTCCCCTTAGAAAATGTGGTCTTTAAATAACGAATGATGTTTATGGTTGCATGTCGGAACGATTAACACTTTATATTTTTTTCATTTTTTTTATTTACTTAATTATTCTTCCATAAGATTAGCACATAACCACCAGAGTGACTACTAAAAACAACACCAAACTAATTAATAAGAATCAACCGACATAATACCAGATGTTACCAGATGATGTTCCTAATGGAATAACTGGACGTGATGGTGTGCATAAAATGTATGTTGGTGCAAGAACGTGCACGAACTGAATACATGAGAATTGAACAGTTGTGCAATTATTAACCGGAAATCTGAAGAATTTGCCACTATTTGTTTCATTAATTTTATGCCGTGCCTGATAATTCCATTAGGATAGTTGTCAAAAGAAATGTACAAGTAAACTAAATCTACATTACACTCATGTACAGAAAAGAACGGTGTAATAAGTACAGAAATCGGGTTTTTCGTTTTTATCATCTGTCTGCCGTGCTGAATATTCATATCTTCTACGATTTTTTAATTAGAAATCAGCAAATACGGAAGAAATTATTTGTATCCAGTTCTACTTCTTTTCAATTATTCATCCTAACTTTTACGAGTTGTTATTCTATTCTAATGATAATTCCGACTTCTTTCTTTTTTACTCTTCAGAATTGTTTCTTACAAAAAAATTAGTATTGTAAAAGTTTAAAATGATGACTGATTTTAGAGAATAAGGAAAGGGGAAAATATGTTAAATTTCGAATAAAATTGAATTAATCAAAAAGTTTTAGTGGAACATAATGTGGAAGAAAGTGAATGGTATTCATCATTTATTCCGCAATTTATGGAAACATTCGAATGATGTGAACGATTCGAAGAAGAACTCCAATAATTTAATGTGGAACATAAAAGAAAACGATATTAGATGTGAAAAGAATAAAAAGAATAAAGAAGAATCGACAAATGATTTCATTGCTTTTCCAGTCACCAATGTCAATGAGACGACCGAATTAAATAAAACCACCAACGACATCACAACCACCACCACTACCACCAACAACATTATTGCTAATAACAATAATATCAGTACAAATTATTTGGAATGTATTAACGACGGTGAGGAGGTGGAGGAGCAGTACTTGAATGAGAAGGTCGATAAAAACGAATTAAATTCTTCACTTATCGATTATAATATTATTAGTTCAACAACTGAAGAGAAATTAAATGATAACTGTGAAGAGATTATCAATAAAGAAAAGAAAGAAATAAATAAATCATATTGGAAGGCTCCGATTGCTTCAGTGTCGGAATTCTGCGGTTATCCCACAACAAATGAGAAAGACATAAATAATCAACGGCAATTAAAGAACGGGGATAGTAATGAAAAACGAGATGCATTAATCGCACTTTATCTCACTTCCTTATTAGTTGACGATAAACGTCAATCAATATCATCAAGTATTCGTTCGCCATCAACCTATTCATCGTGGTCGACAACTTCGCTAACACATTTAGCAATCGATGAAGAAAGTTTGGAAGAAGACAGAAGTTCAATTAGGAAGAAGAAAGTTTACTTGAAAAATTCTTCAAACAACAATCACTCTTTCCATCCAACCAACAATTCCAATTCTATAAAGAACAATCTCAAACATCCATTTACGTCTTCATCCGTTCACTTTACATCAGATGATGCCATTGGAACAATCACTTCTACAGATCCATCATTCTCATTGACATCTCAATCAACATCCTCCACAGTCCCCATAGAGAAGAGGAGAAAGTGTAATGACTTTTCGAAAACGATTTCGTCGATCGTGAAACTTCGTAGATCAATTTCATTGGAACCAAAGAAATCCGTACAATTCTTTACCGATAATTTCTCACTCGAATCCAAAAGTAATTTATCCGATTACGATAACCACAAATTCATCGATGATAAAAATGATACGCCATTTGATTTATCATTAAATACTGGAAGTATTTTAACCTCATCGAGTTATCATAATCCAACGAACATGTCGAATGTAGAAACGATTAAGAAGAATTACTCGAATACAATGGGAAATGTGAGTAAGAAAGATTTCATCAAACATAAAATTCTACGGACGAAAAGTGATGTTGTCAAACGAGAAAAGAATCATCTAGCCGAATTGAGATTACGAACATTACCGTGCGATAATTTGACATTAAATTTCGATTTCCACAAATTGAAAATTTTCAATTGTAGTAAAGCCAATGAGAGTACAACGTTTAATAATTGTCCAATTTCTCCCAACGACGAAATTAATTCTAATCAAATAAAACATAGTTCAAATAACGACAACAACAACAATAATAATAATAATAATAATAATAATGGAAATGGTGATAATGATAATGATGAGAATAATATTTATAATGATGATAAATCAATAGAAACATTTGATGAATCAATTCCCACATTATCATTAGAAATAGGAAATAATAAAAAAGAAAAGTGTGATCGAGCTCTTCAAACAATCAATCGTCTTACGGAAGTCAAGGCAATTCAATCGAACAATAAATCATTAGAAAGCCATCTGAATCAATCAAATAGAGAATCATCAATACCAACCACTACCTCATCCATCGCTCATACATTATCATCTTCATTCTCTTTAAAAAAGAATAAGAATATGAAGAATGATAGAAAGATTACGTTTTTCGATCTTGAAATTGACTTAAGTCGACCACAAAAAACTTCATCAAACATTCATCGCAAATCGACACCGTTACGAAAATTTTCTTTAAAGAAAAGATTTGCCAATAACCAAATAGATAAACTCAAATCGACTACACTTTCCAATAGTTTTGATCCTAAAAATTTCTCAAGAAACAAATTAGAAAAAACCGTAAAAATTTCGAGAACTGTTTCAGAAAAACGACCGAGTAATCTCAAACAAAATGAAAATATTTCTCATGGATCTAATGATAAATTGCAAAAGATATCATTCAAAAATATTAAGGAACAACATCTCCGACTAAACAAATTACACGAGCAAGAAGATAAAAAAAAGACTGTAAATATTTCAGAAAAAAATTCTCCTACAACATCTGATGGAAATGTTGAGATATCGAATAAGGAATTTTTTATTGCCGTACGGACAACTTTCCAAAAAGTTTGGAGTTTTCTCGCCGAAGGTTCACTACATCCCACAACCGCTTTGGCTTATTTCTTATTTGAATTGGGTGCCAATCATGATATTTATTCTTTGTTCATTGATCAAGGATTTGATATCTATTCAGCTGCCAAGATTAATGATGAAGTTATATATTCATTTATTTTACATTTATTTAATTTCAATTTTTTAGGATTTAACTCATATCGGCTTAACGCAACCGATGGTACGTAAGTTACTGTTGAAATGTTTTCGTAATCTCAATCTTCTCTTGTGTGAGAAACGATCACGAATAATTTGGAAGATTTATGATGAAAATGATTTAGCTACTGTAAAATTAACAACGATTAGTGATTTATTGAATGCGTTGACAATAAAAGATTGGTTATTATCACTCAACTTACCTGTCAGTTATGAAAAGAAATTGAAGTCGATATGTCGAATAAATGAATTGAGACAAATCTGTAATTTGAACATTGAAGATATTCAAGAAATGAATATTAATTTAATTGGTTTTATTATCATATTTATCATATTTATCATAATCATAATATTTTTCAAACTTTTTTTTAAATTCTTTCCATAGGACACCAAAAGAAATTATCAATCGGTATTAAACAATTACAACGGGATTTCGTTGAAAATGGAATGCATACGTTTAAAGTAAAGAATAGTCCGATGTTAGAGAATCGACCAACATCATCATCATCTCAATTACCAAATCATATTAAACCGATACGTACGAATAGTTTATATAGAACTGATAATTCGATCGATACATATCGACCGAAGAAGATTAATGGGGAAATTCGTTTACGAACAACAATTCCTTCAGAAAAAGGATCTGTTTATGCAACTGATAGTGGAAATCATTCGGATTATAGTAGTAGCAATAATTCCTCATCAAATGGAAGTCAAAAGAATCATTATTTATTTCAAATGATGAATTCGACAGTAGCTAACGAAATGAAATATAATAACATTAAACCAACGAACAATATCTCTCAAATTAACTCGTTGAATGGAATGAGTTTAGATGAGCATAAATTCTACTCTCATCAACATCAACAAATGTATCAAGAACCGATTATCGAACAACAACATCATCGTCACGGAAATCAGTACAACTATCACAATTCGATCTACGAGACGAATATTTCGCCGATGGGCAAAAGTTATGATGAATCACAATTAAGAAATTATTTGAATAATGGAAAGACGAACAATAATGCGAATCATCAAAATTCCTCAAAAAATCAAAAGTTTGCTACTCTCGTGCAACCTGAAAATGGATCTGTATATTATCATTTTCCAACGAATCCTTCCGATTTGGATTATGCTGTTCCTTTCTCACCAAAAAGTGGACGTGACGTACAATATCTTCCTGTTACACAAGAAGGACAACTTTATGATTGTCAAGATTTTAATAATGGAAACTATGATCAAAGTAATTGTACTTCTGAATATCCATCTCTCCACAAATCACAACAACAACAACAAAATTCAATTACGAGTCAACAAAAACAAATTTATGCAGAATATATTCCCAAACTCTCCCAACGTAAACGTCATAATTCCGTTCGAGTTCATCCAAATCATCAATTGGATGAGCATTATGTTCCTTCGATTGAGAAATGTCAAATGTCGAATGAAAGAAATCGAATAAATTATGAATATTGTAATGACAATTATCAGGTGATGAATAATTCTGTTTATACAGATCGAATACCAATGAGCACAGTTCAAACTCAACATCAATTCTCAATGAACGACCAGAAGGTGAATGGTAATTTGATATACAACATCGACAATCGAAAGAGTTTTGGAATTAAACGATCATATTCAATGAATCAATCGAATCACCATCAAAATCAGCCACAACCGATAGCAGTCGCTCAATGTTATAAGAATAATTCCGATTTCGAAAAACATAAAGAACATTCAACTTATCAATCATATAATCAGCAAAATGACATCGATCCGTATCAATCATCATATGACGGAAATCAATATAAACAAATTCCACACAATCAAATGATGACTCAATCACTAATTTCCAGAAATTACAAAGAAAACGAAAACTGTTATGCTGAAACGAAAGCTAATTTTAATCAAATACCGAAAGAACAGGAAGCGAATAATTTCAATTTTTATTCGCCTGTTGCCGTATAATTGTTTTCCCTTAATGATCACACTATTTCCTTTTCGAACAACTAAATTATGATTTCTTCTTTTAACAGTAAATACCTCGATTATCTTCTTTTTTTTAATTAAAACTAATTGTTCACATTCATTTTTCTATTAGTACACATTTCAGATCTTTTGAAAAAATGATTTTAAGATTTAAATTTTTTAGAGAAATTATAATTCCACATTATCATCAATAACCCTACGAAAGAAAATAAAAGAAGATATCTAATTCATAATGAAAAGATAAAGTAACTCAACTAACGTTTGAAAGAGATTAATTGACAGTTCAATGTACAGAAGAAGAATGAACAGAAAATATGTTTTTTCTCTTCGTGAAAGAAATAGAATTTGGTGAACGATTGAGGGAAATTGAGAAGTTCTTGCATTTTTCGAATAAGAGCTAAAATATTACAATAAGAAAGAGCTAACTTACTGAAAATGGAATTTGGAGGTAAAGCTTAACATTTTAAACGAATTGGAATATCGTTCCATGAAATGGAATGAAATAAAACAACTTTTCAAACAGTTATACGTCCATGATTGACAATTCATATTCATTCTAAATAGAACATATTCTGTACGATTTCACTTTAAATAAAATTATAAAGTTCGTTTCAAATCAATTTTTTCTTAAATAATCTTAATGATGTTAATGAATAGGATATTTAGTTTGACCAGTTATATCGCATTTTTCATAAGCCACTTCTCAGGAGATTGAACCGTTGAATAGTTCTCGCAATAAATTTATCGTTATTTTTCTTCATCAAAATTCCAATTCTTCTAGTATCTCTCTCTCTCTCTCTCTCTGTCTTTCTTTCTCGTTTGAAGGTAATGTCTAGTTGGGACAATGAACCAGGAAGTCCGCCTCCGGATCGAGTGGATCGATTTCGTCGTGAAGGTACTGATGATCATGGCAATGAAATGCAGCAAGATGAACTGCGAGATCATAATCGTCAAAATTGTAGACGAACGAATCGACGTTTTCCCGGTCGTAGAGACCAAATGTTTGGCGGTAGTGGCGGTAGTGGCGGTGGCATGGGAGGTCCAAATGGGAATTCTCGAAATCATTCATATCATAATCCCATGAATAATATGCAGTTATATTTCTTTATGATAATTTTCTTTCATTTTCTTTCAAGTCACAATCGTCCAGTAGATTCATTTGGTCAGATGCCGCCCCATTATCCACCACATGCACAACCACATTATATGATGAATGATCCAATGGTCATGGGCGATGTTCCGATGGCACCACGTGCAATGACTCCCATCGAAGTACCAATGTACGAAGAGAATCCATCAAGATGTTTAGCTTTCCTCGAATTCGTATCAGCCAAACGTAGAAAGAATGAATTACATTCGATGGATCCGATAAACGATCAGAATGTGAAGGACGAATACAACAAATACGTACAGGAACATAAGAAATCTTTGTTAGCTAAATATTTCGTGGAACATAATAAAGAGGAATGGTTCAATTATTTTTAAAAATAATTTTCAAATTAAATTTTTTCAAAATTTTTTAGGTTCAAATTGAAATATCATCCAAATTTCCATGCGAAATATGAAGAGAACATAACGAGTCGAGTAAAACGGCGATTTGAAATCTTTTTAAAAATGGACAAATTGAAATTGTTCGATCAATTTTCTTTGACAGAAAACGACAATTGTTCAAATTCGAAAAAATTAGAAAGATTGATGGATGCTTTCTTAATATTTCTCGAGGGTGGAATGAAATTCGATTTGAAGAGTTTGGGCAAATTAGAGATAATTGAGAAGAGGAATTGTAAGAAACGATCTGCTCCCACATCTGATGCGATGAAGAAAAGAAAAATGACAGAAGAAGAATCCGAATCTCCTGATGCGAATGAGAATGGCGATGATAATAAATTGGAGGAAGAAGGTGAATTGGAGGATGATATTGACGAAGAAGAGAATGGAGAATTGGAAAAGATTGAAGTGAAAATTTTGATTGAAGACACTATCTCCAAATTGTGTGAGAAAGAAGAACCGGTTATTGATTCGGATGGAAATCTTATTAACGAGCCACGATCTCTCCATAAGACGCGATCGATTTTTTTCAGAAAAATCCCAGAAAAATTAGAGAATAATCAATTGGAAGAAGCATGTGAGAAATATAAAGGATTCCTTCGAATATTTATTGCAGATCCAACTGGAAAGAATTTAACGAAACGAGGATGGGCAACTTATTCGAATAATTCAGAAGTACTCCAATATTGTTATAAGATGGAACAAGAGAAAGTTGGTGGTTATATGATTGGTGCGATGGTTAATCGTGGATATGGAAATTCAAGAATTAAATTTGAGAATTATTTATCTTCTCATCGATTTATAGTGAAAATGCATCTAAAAATCATTGTGACATTAATTAAAAATTATGATCGTCAATATAATTTGTGGGATAGTCAGAATGAGGATGATCAAATGGATGAAGCGACATCATCAGAAGAACAACGGTACGATTCCGATGAAGGAACGGATAAGAGTATTGAGAAGAAAAAATCAAGAATTGAACCCAATCCATTTCTGAGAAATATTGAACAATATTTAGTGGAAGAAGTGAATGCGGAAGCGACAGAAATAAATCAATTAAATGACGAAGATGAAGATGATGACGAATTGAATAACAATGAGACAAATGAAGATAATTGGTTGAAGGAGTATAAGAATTTCATTAATGACACTCAATTTGAAATCGATGATAAATTGAATGTTGTTCTAGATAAATTGATTTTATATATTCGATTTGTCCATTCTATCAATTTTTATGATGCCACCAAATACACAAATGAAGATATGATGCCACATCGTTGTTCTATTATGCATCTGAGAAATATGAATCCTAAACCACCAGGAATTGACAATATTGCAACTAAAGAAGGTTATTAAATTTTTAATTTTTTTTTTTATAATTATTTTTAATTTTGTTATTGATATATTTTTAGATGTCACTAATTATCTGACGCAATTCTATAAGAAAATTAAACAGCTACAATCATTCCAAAGGAAATTGTGCGAAGATGAAGCACTTGGTTCGTTTTTTCTTCAATATTTAATTAAAATTAAAAAATTTTTTGATTATCAAAGAATTTGGTTTGAAGAACGAGCAAGATGAAATTGATAAAATGATCGAGCAACATACAATTAAATTGAAGGAGGATCGTTATGAATGTCAATTGAGTGGAAAGAAATTTAAAGGTTTTATTCTTATAATATATCTGAATTATAATTAATAAAAAAATTATTCTTTTAATTATAAAATTTAGCGAAAGAATTCGTTCAGAAACACATTTATAATAAACATTCGGATAAGATCGATGATGTCCGAAATGAAGTTCATCCCAATTTTCCATTTTCTTTAAATTTCAATTACTCTCTTTAAGGTTCTATTCTTCAACAATTATTTGTATGACAAGAACAGGCCGATGTATCCGACACCATCCCAACCTCATAATAATGAAATGGGAATAATGAATAATATGGGAGTGATGAATCCAGCTGGTATGCCACATTATTTCAATCGACAAAGTTCAATATTATCTATATTTTTTTATAATTATTTATTTTCTCGTATTTAGCCGGTCCTCGAATGTTTATTCCTGGTCGCAATATGAATAGTCGAAGTAGAAGGACATTCTCACATGATGGTGGTGGTCATCGTAAACCGATTCCGTCGTACAACGATTTGGATAATGTAGACGGTTAAGAAGGAGGGACAAATTAAGAATTTAATGAGTCAAATTTCTTTATAAAATTAAGAGAATTTAAACTTTCATTTTTCGTTTAGTGTTAAAATAATTAAATCAGTTTTCTTTCGTTTTCATCACTTTCTTCATTACTCTCTTTGAGGATGAAAAAAGGGAAATTTTTAATTTAAATCTTTTATAAAAGTTTCAATTAAATGAAGTACAATGAAAATTTTAAAATAAGAACGAATTGTTCATTGTCGAGTGATGATTTGGAATAGAAAGGAATGGAGAAGGAGGAGGAGTTTTCTGAAATGTTTGTGAGGTTTCATGTTTTTGTGAAAGTACAATGAAATAATTGAAAAAAAAATCGAAATTTTTATCCGTGTAATACAAATGAGTTCAAAAATAATTCTCACAAATTCATCAGTAGTCAAGCTCAAAAATGGTAAATGAGAGCAAGAAAAACAAGTTGACAAAATAAAAATAAAGATGATAATAAATATCATAAAAAGAAGAATAATAAAGACTAAAGGAAATAATCAGGTTTCCGTTGAACTTCCACCTTCTTCGTTCTTTCAGCAGGATCGAAATTGACGAAATTATAATGAAGACATTCATCCAATTCCATGATTGCAGCCTAATTTAAAATATTTAAATTTAAATTTTTACATGTAACAATTATTATTATAATTATAATTAACCTGATTCGCACATCTATAACAATAATTGGGTGCACTGAAAACAGTTACGACATTCTCTTTATGAGTCCATGCATATCCCTTTAAAAGAAATGATAAGAAATGATAAGAAATTAAATGAGATCGAACATCCATGACTAATTGATGAGCACGAGCAATAGTTGTTAATCCATTCTGATAATTAAATGCAGCTGACACATCTTCTCCAAACGTGTATCCAGCACCACGTTGTGAACTTCCCCATCCACAACGATCATCCGGATCCGACCATAATAAATCACACATTGCTCCCTGTCAAATATTAGATGGAATATGTTAAAAGAGAGAGAGAGAAAGAAAGAGTAAAAAATGAACTTCATGTGGAACTTCTTTGATTCGTTCGAGATCTTTGATTGTATCAATAGTATTGATTGATGGCGAGAGACCACCATGAAGACAAAATATCGTATCTTCGATGATTGCAACTAATGGAAAATAATCGAACAAGTCTGTGAAATATTTCCAGACATTCGTATTACTATACTTCCTCACACATTCATCATAAAATCCGTAGACTTGAGTGATCTGTCGAGATTCATGGTTACCTCTCAATATCGTAATTCGTTGTGGATATCTCACTTTCAAACAAACCAATAATGACACCGTCTCCACACTATAATATCCACGATCGACATAATCGCCCATAAATAAATAATTGGTTTGTGGCGCATCTCCTCCCATTCGGAAGAGTTCCATCAAATCATAAAATTGACCATGAACATCACCACAAACCGTAACTGGACAACGAACTAATTGAACATTCGGTTCTTTCGATAAAATTTCTTTTGCCTTGTAAAATTAAATATTAAATAAAATGAAAAGAAATTTCTTTCTTTTAAACTTTCAAACATAATAATTTCACTTCATCCGATTTGAGATGAACACAATTCTTCAACTGTTCAATCCATCGATCCAGATCACTATATTCGATTGAAATGTCACTGCCCTTCCCATTTAGACTTGACATTGACTTTCACCTAATTCAAATATTTAAAATAAACAAATTCTCTACTTTCACCCGTTACCACCAAAAAACCTGGAGAAGGAATGTAATTAAAATTAAATTGCTTTAAAAATAAATAAGAACTTTTCCAATTCCAAATAGTGAAATCTCCAAATATTTCATTAACAATTAGATAAACATACAGTTCAGCTCAACATTTGTATGAGAATAGGGCTAATATTGTTCTCAGAACCCAATTGGTTCCCTTCGCTAATGTACATAGTTCAATCACCATAGAAGCATGCTTTCCATCTTCTGGTAACTATGGTTGGAAGTAACTATAGTTTGAAATAGTTCAACGTCAATCGTTTCCGGAACATAACATTCCTTTTATTACGTTTCTCAAATAAATGATTAATAATTATAAAGGTAATCATTAGCCATGTTTCTGTTGTACACATTTCCTTCTTTTCTCTTTATTCGTCCAACCGAAATATACATTATTTGAGGATTCATGTTCGAAATTTGACACAGAAATTTGGATCAGAAATAAAAAAGACCTAGAGATGTTGTTCGACTTTGTTGCCACTTATAAAAATTAAATAATTATTATGAGTCTTAAGACATATTTATTATTATCTTGATAAAATATTCAATATAAAACATTTCCATAGATTGTTCTTCTTTATTTTTCACATTTTTATGTTAAGATGAATTTAAAATGTCGAACTAGATCGAAATAATATTTCATCAATATTTCTGTACTTGACATATTTCAAAATGGTCATAATTCGAATATTCCAAATAATAATAATAATAATAATATTATTATTTACAGAAATTAATTCGAGATATTCCATATTAATAATTAAGTATTATGAGCAAATTTGTGAATAACATGCTGTAAGAATTAGTTTCGACATTAATTTTCTTCTCATTTAAACTTATTTCAACTTAAAATATTCTTCATTCTTGTTAAATAATAGATGGAGAAATAGATGTTTGAATTAATTTTAAAGAATTCGTTTTCATTTCGTTCATATAATTAGAATGATTACTAACAGATAAGGAAAGAAAGTTCACAATAAGGGGAAATAAAGAAGAAATTGCATGAAGTAAATGAATGGAAATTGAAGATGGAATAAAGATTGAATTCTTTCAACTTAAACATTAGTAGTTTGTATAAACTCTTAAATCCAATTTTTGACTATCAACGATTATTAAATCTCTAATATAAAGTTCGTCGTCTAGATTTCCGTCCGCCAATTTTGTGCCTTTTAGAAGATTTGACATATTGAAATGGTATGATATTATGAATTTTTTTCATTGTTTGTTTCGGTTTCACTTCCTTCACTCGCACATTATGGAACTTTTTAAATAATCGATGTTTTTGATGACCATGCCCTTTCAATTGGATGATAGTTGGTTCGTGTTTTTTCTGGACAGATTTCGAATGTCTCATTGACCTTTTCAAACCATTATGAATGTTCTTCTTTTGCTTTCTAAGATTCCTATAATGTTTTCGATGTTTTCTTCCTTTACGATTCTTTCTATGAAATCGTCGACCTTTCTTTCGTAAACGACCACCTTTCTTTCGGTAACGGAATTTTTTTGGTTTCCTATAAGGCTGTTTAATTACAGGTTTTTCCGGAACCGGAACAGTTTCCTCAACAATTTTTTCTTCTTTTAATTCCTCTTTTTTTTTCGGTTCTGGTTTTTTCTGTTTCTGTTGAAGTTTTTTCGGTTTTTTCATCAACTTTTTCTTCCCACTTAATTGATTCATTATATCTTCGTTAATACGATTTTGTCGATTATAATTCTTTCTTAAAACATTTGATGCAAAATCACTGATTTCATCATTTGGATGGAAATCTTCTTGTTGAATAGATTCCCCGTCTAATTCTTCCATTTGTTTGATACTGTCTTTTACTTCACTCTCCGTATCTTCACCACCTAACATTTTAGTCAATTCTTTCATTGACATTTCATCTTTGTCAGTTATCGGTTGTTCACTGGTCAATTTTATTCCGTCACCGAAATCCATCATCTTGTCAACTCCATCAGACAAAGTGGAAAAATTTATACCTTCTTCACATAATATTCCTTTAAATATTCCAAATATTCGAAAGATCAATCAATATAATTAATTAATAAATAAACGAACCGTTAAAATGAAATATTATGAGAAATTGTAAGAGATAAAATAAGAAATTCTTAACTATTTCACTTTTCATGATTCAAGTAATCGTTAGATGATGAACGATTCCCTTTTAAATATCTAACAAAGTAACAATTGTAAGCAAATTTTTTTCAATTTTATGAGCACGTAATTCTTCCTTTTTATTAGCATTCATATTGCACTTTCTCTTCAAGTCGTTAAAAAGATGTTCAGTTCGATTTTCATTTTTTTATTATTCTTTACAAAAAAACTAGTTATTCTGTTAAACAGGAAATAATTCATTGTAATGTTCTAAGAAAGAATACGATCTAAATAATATGAAAAATATAAATGAAATATTGTGATTATGAGAATTGAAAAATGGACATGTAACTTTGAAACAAAAACTTTTTTATGCAACTTCATATTTAGATTCGGCAATGGACCAAGAAAAAGAGAAAACGGAAAAAATAAACTTGGATGATAAGAAATTAGTTTAAACAAGAAACGGTATAGAGATAATGATGATGATAATGATAATGGAACTTGTATTAAGAGATATTTAAAATAAATATTCAGAAAGATAAACGATGATGGCATATTATCACAAATTCTATAAAAATATGTTAACGAGCTAATCGTCTTTTGATTTTGGTGAGAACACTCAATCGTTTTGGTGAAAATGAACTTCCACTAGATTTATATGATGGTCTCAATTTGAGGAGACCTGCATTCTCCGGATTCGATGGTGTCATATTTCTACCTTTATTGTGAAAAAAGGGACGATCATTATGAGTCTTCCTATGTCTCTTTTTAACAGCGTCTTCTGTTAATTGAATTTCCTTCTCTTCCATTACTGGCTTTCTTCGTTTACTAATGCAACTATCAAACTTTTCATCGTATCGACATTTCAATCTCTGCCAACATTCACGCCATGTCTCCCCACAATCAACATCGGGACGTTCATTCCGAAATTGTCTCTTCACTAATCGACCCCATAACATATCATATCCAGGAATTTGTAATAATGAAATGGATTGATTCTCTAGACGCTGTAAATCGTCAGCTGTCAAAGTTTCCAATAATAACATAATAAATCCGGTTGGTAGTTTCATTAGGAAGTCTGCGTCGAATTTAGTCTGAGATTTATTTTGACGGATGGCAACCATACTGAATGCGAGAAGTGACGGTGGTTCACATTCAAAGACTTCTGGAGGTTTCGGTGTCGAATGAAGATAATTGGCGACTTGATCCTCACTGATATCGAGCAAATTCGCCATCAATATATCCAGTCTACATGCTTCTTTCACATTGGCAATGCTTTGCTGTTGAATGGCTTCAATATTTCCTTTACGTATGAAAGCGAGATTGACATCTTGTTTATTATTATCGTTAAATTCAAATGATTTCTTTTGATCACTGATTAGAGATAAAACGTTGACATTGGACGATTCATCAATAATATCCATAAAATCATCTTCTGTTAAATTGGGTACTAAAAGAAATGTTTGATAAATTCATATTGAATTGTCATATAATTATACTAACGAGAACGATTTTTTTCATTTTTCGATGAAGATGATGGTGAAGTTTTCTTAACAGTATTATCATCTGTTCGATTTGTTCGATTATGTTTTTGGAAATAATGTGCCATA
Source organism: Seison nebaliae (assembly GCA_023231475.1). Taxonomy (NCBI): domain Eukaryota; kingdom Metazoa; phylum Rotifera; class Pararotatoria; order Seisonacea; family Seisonidae; genus Seison; species Seison nebaliae. The sequence goes on along the minus strand of JALJEE010000392.1, from coordinate 38,175 downwards.
GAAATAGTTTTGTGTTTGGATTTTTGTACATTCGTCGATTTCTTCATAACTCGTTTGTTTTTTAAATTTGTCTCCACTTCAGACGATGACGAAGAAGAAGATGAGGAAGATGATGAAGATGATGATGATGAGGAGGACGAGGAGGAGGAAGATGATGAAGAGGATGAAGCAGTTCTTTTCCTATTTATTTTAATTCTCTTTGAATTCGGTTTGGGATCGTCTACATTCCGTTTTCTGACTATCTTATCACCATTAGTTAATTGTAGACTCTTCCTCCATTTTGAAACAAGATTCATTGATTTTGTCAGAACTTGTGCAGCTATTGCTTCATCCAAGTCGGCATCATTTCTTTTCATCATTTGAACGATGTTGTCTACCACATAAACTAATTTGGATCGATCGAGATCTTTTTGGGGTAAATTAACGTTTTCTAATTTAATTAGATATTGATACAACTGAGAAAAGGTGATTGAGGAATGACGCTAAGAAAAAAAGAGGAGAACTTTTTGATTATTTCTTTCACCTCCATATTTAATGATTTTGTTTTTAATTTGCATTAGAACATCGAAATTAAATCCGTTTTGGTGAATCAATGCCATTGTTCAATTGAAAAGAAAGTAGAAAATTTGAATTAATATCTTCCGATGATGAACCTTCCTTTATAATAGATAAATGACCAAACTATCTTCCAAATGAGAAGAAAAGTTATAGAATGATGAGAAGCGAATTGAGATGAAATATTAAAATTCTCTTCACAAAATTAAATTTATCATATACAACTTATTTATCATATTTCTTTCATTTATACTCCATTTATTTACATTAACAATAATTTTATGAAGTGCAGACCTTTTCGATTAGTATCTCACTAATTTGATGTCGTTTTCATAAAACTTTCAAGTCTCCTTTACCAAATGCTAAACATGTTTAGTTCAAAGTTAAAAAATTGGTTAGATGTGGATTTAACAGAAAGAGAAAAATTCAATTTTCATTTTTACAATTTAATTTCAATAATATCTTCCAAATATAATAAGGGAAGATATGAAGATAAAATTGGAAGATATGAAGAAAAAAAAATTAAATATCAGACAAATATATCTACAAATTTCTTCTTTTTTGATATGTGTTTTTGTTTAACGTTTTATCGTTCTTATTAACATAATTTACATTGAATACACATGCATATACAACACATAGACTCCCAGACACATTGACATATTTCTAAATGAACAATCCGTCTCATAATAAATTTCACACTTCGAATTTGTAGCTGATAAAGCGTTATTTAATAATATTCTATTTCCTTTCCACAGTTTCCTACTTTTTCCTTAAATTATCTTCATTCGTTAATCCTATTCGAAACTCAATTGAGATGAGAGAAGAGAACTATATTGATGTCACTCAATTGTCATGGCAACATTTACTCTTTGGCTTCACTTTATATCTTATTCAACTAATCACCTTCTACATCTATCAACATCATACACCACGAAATTGGTTCGCAATACCTCCGACACCTCGTAGTTCAGTAGCAACGACAGATAGTCAACAAGTATTAGGATGAATTGAAAATATTAAAATTTTATTCATTCCCAATCGATAATGGTTAATTGGAATTCGTCTTTACTTGTTATGATTACATCATTATTATCAAATATTTATTTGATGTTTTACTAAAAAATGAAGTATATATATGATGCCTCAAAACAATTTGAAAAGAATTAATTTCAAATATTATACAATTCCTCCACTTCCTTCATTATTCTTAATTCAGATTTCGTATAATTAATGCCGATTTCTTCTGCTACCGTTTTAGTATTCTTTATTTTCGGAACTGTCTCAGTTCCACTAAAAACAGTTATTGAGAAATGAAAAAAACAAAAAATAAAAACGATAAAAAGTCATCGATATCACCGTATTTTTCCAATTCACTCATCTCATCTTTCACCTTCTTCATTTCTTTCGCTCGCAATGCTAAGCAAATGAACATAAATCTCAAAATATTATACTAATAACCAGTTTCATATTGTAATTTCTCATCATCGATTTCTGCACTTAACCTCCGCAAGTCTTCCTCATATTCAGAATCATCCGAATCTCTTTTCTTCAATTAAAAAAATATTAGTATTTCCCAAAAAATTTATTATGATTAATCCAATGAAATAAGCAGATTGAATAAATAAAATGTTCTACTGTTTAATTGATTGTAAACATTCACACATCTATGACAATGATGTCAGTTTGATATTATTGGATGTCGAGAAAAAAAGTTTTAAAATAAAAATTATAATTTATTTAAAATAAATATGGAAATTATTGAACGAAAAAAAATAGATCTAATTTTGGTATCATATCGGGAAATACTCGAAATATTGAAGTTCGTTGTAATTCTTAAATTTAAATTTTCTTAAATTCTAACTTATTTCATACACGCACAATATTTAGATTTTTTTGAAGGCGTCTCAAATTAAGAGATTTTAAAATTAAAAGTTCGAAAGAAAATTAACATATTGTAAGTTGGCGGTGGTAATATCAAGTTCTCCATCATCAGCTTCTCCACCATGTTTAGTGCTCGTTCTCATGGCCATCGATTCTCTTAATTGGTCCACAACGGATTGTTCTCCAATTTGTTCTTCATCCGCTACATGTCACAGAAAGATAGAAAAAACATTAGAACTGAACTCATCTAACCGAGATGCTAGAAAAGGAAATAATATGAGAACAAAAATGTTAAGTTGAACTACGGGAATAAAAGAAAAAACGAAACACTTCCACGTAATTGGGAGGAATGAGAGATTCCTATGAAATTAATTCAGTTCTTTAAATTTTCAAATTAGACAAACTTGGTAAATCCGAATCTCTAGTTTCTCCTAAACAATAGTTTTATTTTAAGTTTTTTAGACAAACAAATTGCACTTGGATGGATTGGTGTCGATTTTCCACAACCCATTTTTCTCTCTGATAAATTTGTTACTGTGAGTATAATAAGCGATTTGGAGATAGATCGTAATTGTCGAATTCAGTTAAGAAAATGAAAAAAACGTAAAATAAAATAAATTGTCAAAGAAGAAATGATTAAGAGAATTGAAAATAGAATATTTTTATTTCAGTTATTCATATGCGAGAATGTTCGCATTGTCTCTTCTTTCTTATATCTCTTAAAATAAATGGTGATGATAATGATAAGAATAATGAGAGAAAGATTAGCAAGAAAGAAGACTACACTCAATGAGACGAGCCAATTAGGTGTATCGTTTGGACAAATGGCAATACAAGTAGCAGTGTCAGTCTCAATGAAAGCGGGTTCAACTTTGCAAATATTTATCGCTCGATTAACTATGACACTTCTCGACGTTTCTTCTTCTTCATCATCTGAAATTTCTCGACGTATTCGAAGCGATTGATGTTTTCTTAATGTCAGTACAGATATCCGTCGTTTCTTTCTCGTATTATCTTCTTTTAAACAACGTCTTTTTCTCGTTTTCAATCCTTCTCCACATGTACTCGTACATGGCGTCCAGTCACTCCATTCGGTTAAATAATATTTGATACAATCATGTCCATTCTTCCCAACACACTCTCTTGTTTCATAAGACTCACCTGCGAATTTTTCACGACATACTTCCTCTCTACGGAAACGACAATTGCGATAGCGATTCTCTAATCCATGTCCACAATTCACCGTACAATCCGACCAATCAGACCACGCACTCCAACAAGGTTCGATACATTCACGTGTTTCTTCTGATTTGTCTACACAAAGCCATGGTGATGACGGAACGAGACATTGTCGTGTTCTTTTCACTTCCGACTTCCCACAATCCACGTCACATGAACTCCATGTCGACCATGCACTCCACACATTCGGTTGAACTTGTTTCGTCAACTGTCTTTGCTGATAAATTTGCACCGGTGGGAAAATAGCAGCAGCTCTTTTGTTCCTCTGACGAATTTCATTGAATGGCAATTGTTCCCCAAATAACATCCAATAATTGTTTGGACTACCTAAGAGAAAATAGAAACAATTAAGAAATTGATACCTAACTGTGAATTTTGAATAATTATCGAATCAATTAATTATAATTAAAAGTTTTTTATTTAAATTTAATAATAAATTGATAAACGATAATCAAGAATAAAATAAAATAAAATATAAAATGGAAAACTAACCTAAAACTATTCTATTATTATTAACGTAGACTCCTTGTCTAACAACTCGATTAATATGAGCAGTTATGTTGCAAGTCGAATCAGAATCGTTGAAGATCGGCACATTCTTAAATGACATAAAAGGAACAACCTTTTCTAAACAAATAAAATGTTTTATAAAGACAATTTCCAATTTATCAATTAACCGTTGAATAGTCTCAGCAAGATATTATGACGCAATCGATAACATTGATATTTGTAGAAACAATCTTTCGTACAATTGCCTACACCTACACTAAATTCGACATTATCCATTGATACATTCAGTTTACCCATCTGATCAATTAGAGGATCACCAATTCGATATTTGTAAAGATGATCACATCGAGAATTTGGGAAGATGCAATCATATGCTTGAATAAGACGTACTAATAACATATTTTGAAGACAAAACGGTTGGGCTATTTTAATTATTCGAAGACCTGGACATTTCTTGAGAAATTTTAAAAATATAAAATACAGTTTCTATTTACAATAAAACTACTAACACCAGTTATCAAAATATAAGATCGTGTCTCAGGTCGATAAGTATAACCGTGTGATGTTAATAATCGGAACATATCTCGATGCCAATTTATCTTTGGATGAATTACAGTTTTCAATCCTAATATTGGATGTTTAAATACTTGCAATTCATCCTCTTGTAACGAGTCGAGCTGGAGACATTCTTTCTTCAATTCTTGTTGTAACTCTGTTGGTAATTGAGCGAATAGTAGGAAGAATATTTCCGCGCCTAATGACTCACAATTAATTTCTTTATTTTTAAATTGAGTAGCACAAGAGAAGATTGGAGATTCAAAAGATGATGCACGATCTGGTTGTTCTTCTGGAAGATCCCGAGTCATAATACGGAAATATGGTTCATTCCTTTCACAAAGCTTCTCGCAATTTCTCACATTATATTCCTCTGCTAAAGTACTAAATCCATTTGCAGCAAATTCTTGACTGAATAAGCGATTATCAACATTTTTAGTTGAAAAACATTGAACCATATTATCATGGTAGTTATTTCCTAAACAATTTCCAACTAATCTTATCAACAACAACCACAAGAGTTTCATAAGTTTTAAGGAAGAAAAATCATGTACTCTTCTTATCTTCTTTTAGTATTTTTGCGCGACCGTTGCTTTTTAACAACATTCTATTTGTAGCTCAACTGTCAGAAGTAGGCTACACATATTTATCTATCAATCGTTTTTAGTTTCAAATTATTGTACAGTTAATACTATTAGTTAATATTGTTATTGTCAATTTCAGTTCTTATTCATTTCTTTCAATCTTTCAGCAATTTGTTTTAGTGTTTTAGTTACCGTTATAATAACGGCGTTATTTACCGTAAATTTAAAGAACTTTAATATCAAAATTAAATCAAATGATTTATTTGTCCGTTTAATTTTTATCTGATATTTTTACTAATCTCTCGTTCTCTCTCATTTTATTCAAATATCACTATTTATAAGAATTGCAACGAATAATTCAAAGTATTATTATTCCAATTGACGGGGAGTAATAGAAGATCGAAAGAAGAACCTTTATTGTCCTTTAATAAACAAAAGCTCAATTAGTAGTCGTCGGATGTCAAAGATTCATTCAAATGTCAAGTACAATCCAAGATTAATATTAAAAAGAAACTTGTGGACAGACGAATCAGAATGAATAAAACTAGTCAGAAGATTTACTTTTAAGTCGAAATCCATTTGATCAAATTGACATACAAATATCTCTTCGTTTTATATTCATCAGGAGAATTTCTAATTTATTCAATTCATCTTTCTGCATTCAATTATTCGGATCATACATATGTATATGTGATATTAGATCTCACTCGAATAACTCGATGATCCGAATTTGCAATTCGTTTGCAATGATAAATTAGTATTCAGAGGGGTCAAAAAATTATCGTTCATTAAGATTAACTTTCATTCGCAGCTGATTAATAACATCTGTATATTCACTTGAGATATTTATTCTCATTAAGGGCAACATGTCTGTCAGAAATTTAATGGAAAACAGATAATCTGTTCTCCCTTATCAATTAGCCATCAGCAGTCGCTATGCTTTCTATTGAGCACGTGAGCACGTTCACTTATGTCAGTATTAGAAATAAGAAGTGTGAATATATTTTAAGTTCTCTCTGTTTCTTCAATCATTAATAATGTTCCCTTATTTTATTATTAGGATGGCTGTATAGAACCGAATCCAAAAAAGAAAATAGGTTTCTTCTTCATTAGAAGTAGAAACCGCCCTCATATTTATTGATATAAGAGTAAAACAATTTCCCTTCCAAATGTTTTCGAGTGTCCACGTCAGCTACATATTCACTCTACAAATAAGAAAGGGGACCTTTCTAGTCTCTTTTATAGTATTCATTTTCCTACAATCATGTTCAGTCAATCGTATGCCATTTCATGTTCCCATCTCTACTACCCCAATCATTTCTACGTCCATTCTATTGTATAAATATCACATCTTCTTGGATCGGAAAAAATTCACCATTATTAGAGGAGTTGCGTGTAGTGGTCCATCATCATGATTAGGACCGAGTTGAACAGAGATCTCTCCACACTAATTTGAGTGATGATGTATACACAGACATATGTATATGTTAGTTAGTAGGGGTCCCTCTATGTGTGTGTATCTGTGTGTCTTCCTAAGTTCTCCAAATGTTATTATTAAATTCGAGAACTGACGAGAAATAAGAAGAAATAATTCGGTCAAATTGTAGCGATAACACAATTGTAGTGTGGTAGAGTTGAACAGAAAAAGAATCATAAAAAGAGAGTCTTTCAGTTAGAAAGACTTATCAATGCAAATCTTTTACGGACGGAGAATAAATGAGGAACATACATAAAATATTATTGTTATACAGAGAAATTCTTTCTTATCGTCTATGTCTATGTAAGAAATGAAATAGAATGTATATAACTCTCCTTAATAAATTTCATTCATTTGACTACGTAACCAGAATAATATAATTTCTATAATATAGAATCTACATAGATATTGTTTCTTTAGTGAATGTTTATTCATCAAATTAATTCAGTTGATCTAATATTATACTGAATATTGGAAGTTCTGTCTATATGTAACTTACATGTCCTTTAATATTAATGTGCATTTAATAAATTGAGAATTATATGGTATTACTGACATATTCATCAGTAGAACTCACGTAGAGTATGATATTATATAAAGGAGATAGAAATTGTTCCTCTAATTATTGAAGAGTTTTATATGTAGAAGGAGGAATACGGATTCATTCGTTCAACGAAAAGGCGGGTGAAGAGAAATGCAATTTCTTTATTTCTCCCTTTTATCATCATTTCTACGATTGTGCCGATCGTTCAAAGTATAACAACCAAATTCTTCTTTTATTTTTCTCTTCCTCTAACAAAGTTCGCCAAAGCATTACAAGGGTTCATTCTCCAGGCTTCCTCACTCATCTTCCAATATTGATCACTAAGTTTCATTGATTGAAAATTGTGCAATCGAAATTTGAATAAAAAGAAAAGATAAATATTTTGCGAGTTCGACAAATAACTGTATTTTAATTAAAATTGTTTAGCGTTTTATTTATGTAAAGGATTAATTATATTATTTTCTTCTTCTCGTCACGGAAGATTGACGTCATTTGCGAGTGAGTGGATACATTTTTCTCTTCTTTCATTTTTTCCACACGCGCTACTTTCTCAACTGTTGCTACAACATTCTACTACATCTCTCCATGTACGAAGAAAACAGTTACGGTTAAAAACGGTCGAGTCGTTCTTAGTTTCTTTATTTTTTGTAATTTTATAGTGGAATTATTCTAATTGTCATGGTCAATAAGAAATAATTGATTAGTAAGAATACAAAGAAAAAATTATTCTGAATGAAAAAGTTAAAGTTAAAGTTGTAGTTGAGTTCAGTTATACGGAATTCAAATCTTTTAAGCAGTAGCCAAATAACAGTTTTCTATCGATTTTAAAATGTAAACAATTTTCTTCCCCTAATTGATTAATCGTATGTATAATAATAATATTATTTCGTTGAAGACAAACACACCTCACAACGTCTTTATGTAAATTCTTATTATTTTCATTACTGGTAATATATATATAATTTTTATATATAATAATAATTATTATTATTCTTATTCCACAAGAATAGCAAGAATAATTTACGTCAATAAGTTATGTAGATTATAGTAGTAGTTGATTATTATTGATATATTTCTCAATTATTATACTTGTTTATTATTTGATGTTTCGTAATGATAAGCCTATATCATTCATTTATTAATCACGTATTTTTTCGTTTCGTTAATACGAGATGAAATATGATAATTCATTTACGATATAATATGAAAAATAATGTTATTCGGGAATATGTGTAACGGAGAATAAATAAATATGTTTCTTTGAAAATATAAGTTTTTGGACAAAGGCCAGTGTAAGCTCAAATGAAAGAATTGGTGTCGTCTTAAAAGAATTCATATTGTCCGTCATAAATTCTGTGAAAAGATAACAATGTGTGAAATTATCAAGTTCGATTAATCGAATGAATACTTCACACATGACAGTACAAGGAGCGAATAGAATAATATCCAATTCTCCCAATTCTCCCAATTGTTCGAGAGAAGAAACCACAGGAATTTTTATTCAGTTCTTTCAGAAATAATATCATTCGCTTCCGATACATTTTTCATAATAAATCGACTGTCATCGACATTTACTGTTAGGAAAGTAAATTGGAAGAAGAGAGAAGAAGATCGTTTCTCTTCCATTTCATTTATTCTGAGTCTTTGTATGTGTATGTGGTATTTAATGACGATTTAATCATGAAAATAGCTGAACATTTACTCTTCTCTTTCATTCATTTAACAATTAACACGAATTTAATGGTCATTCTTTTTGTTGATGTTTCTCGTTGCGACTCCTTTTGACGTAGAAATTGTAGAAATTGTAGAAATGGAAAAATTTTAAGAAATTACCTATATTGACTTTGTCATGATATCGATAGTCTTCAATTTCCTTTTATATTCATGAAAAATTTTATTCCCTAAATTTATTATTTTGTTTATTTCTCTCGTTGCTATGGTAACGTTGTAATAACAGATTCATCCCATTTACATATGTATCTTATAAATCAGTAAAAATTATGAAGAGATGTGCGACTGCAGAAAATGATGATAAGAAGAAAAATGATGTTGTCGAATTACCAATAAAGGATGTACAAACATTTGTCACTTGTCCCATCTGCTCTGGAATTAAGATCGATGCGACATGTATTGTTCACTGCATGCATTCATGTTAGTTCTCAAATTTAATCTAAATTGACAATATCCTTTCTAGTTTGTCGTAGTTGTATTGTAAGTCATTTGAAGTCATGTAACCAATGTCCAATATGTCCCATAAATGTTGGATCGAATGAAGAGATTTCATTGAAAGACGATTACATTCTCCAGAATGTTATCGACATGATGCAGAGAAACATTTTAGATGGTTTACTTTCATTATATTCTTTTTAAATTCAAATTATTTTTTGTTTAGTTGAAATTAAAAGAAGGAGAACATTCAACGAAGTGATCCGAAAGAAGAAATCATTAGGATCAATTTATATGTTGGTGAAGACAAATGTTACTTTGAATTTAATGACACACTCGTTAAAGTTTGTTGAATAATTTTGAAATTGTTATTATTTTATTTTCTTAATTGGTTTGCAGGAAATCTCTTAAATCAAACAAGAAAGAAAACGTTCCGATTTATGTTAATATTAATTTTGTTTGTGCACCAAAATCAATTTCACTTCAATTACTTTTTTTAGCAACAATGGAAAAGATTCGAATGTCCCACCAATATGGCAACTACTTCACTTCAAAAGTTCCTACGACTTAAGTGTCCGCCAATCATTCATGATGATTTGCTGCAAGCATTTCACGATGAAAATGACATTGTTGAGAAGAAGAAACTGATGATGAAAGAGAATTTGGCCACCGACGAAAAATTATTCAATTTAATTCTCGTCGCACAAGTATTTGATGATGAGAATATGAATGAAATGAAGAAGAAAATGAGAATTGATGGAAAACGAATGATGTTGAATGATATTGTGGATTATTTTCAAGTTTATTCAAATAATATCATTGGAAGTGAAACAACACCTTTGTTGATTGAAGCGACATATGTTTTCAATCTTTCCCAATTACGTGTGGAGTCACTGGCCGAATTAATCAGATTAAATCGACTCAAACAAGATGAACAAATGAAAGAGAGAGATCTCAATTTCTCCACGAACGAAAGTGAAATAACAACGACGAATACGACACCCATCACCTCCTCCGTCTCTCCAATTTCTTCGACATTATCATCACCATCAATCTCCAATATTCCATCACCAACGAATCATTCAAAAATTCAAAAAGAGAAAGAGACGATCGAACCGAAAAAAAATATTAAAGAAAATTTAATATCATCATCATCGTCAATTGTGAATTTAAGTAAGAAATCGACGACCGATAAAACGAAAAGTGACAATCGTCGAAAATTTAATTTGAAGGTTTGTGAAGAAAATGAAATAAAACAGAATAAAATGACTATGGAAATGAATAAATGTGAAGAAATGACCATCGGTCATCAAAATCTTTTATCATCGGAAGCAGCTATAAATTATTTAATGAAAATTCTACGACCCATTGATCGTAGAAGAGAAGATGAAATAATATCTTCCGATCAAAATAATTCAAAACAGACGAATTCAACTCAGCATAGCAATGGGACACATTCTGTTCAATTACTACTCGATGGTTTATCATCAACGAAATTAAAACAATTATTTGATGCATCCAAAACAACTTCGTCAGATATCATTCATCACAATCTAAATCGAACAGAATTAGATGAGAATATTACAGAGAATCAGAAACATGAAGAATTAATGAGAGAGCAAGAGAGAAATGGAATTGAAATCAATCGACAACTTCAACAAAAGTTCAAACAAGAATCGAAGATTTCTCAATCGAATAATGGTAATAATAATGACATGATGAATATGTGTTCGAATGAGAAGAATGTGGTTCGTCGAAATGAGAATAATATAAATATTTCAAATAGTATTATTTCCGATCAAATGCTTTCAATTCTCATGAATAGAAAGAGTAATGAATCGATTAATCATTCCACCAATAATTCAACATCTTCTTCCTCTACAACCACCATGACGGCAGCAGCAGCTTTATTGAATGAGAATTGTGAGAATGTGTTGAGTCAATCAAATACTCAATTGAATAGTATCCATCAACATAAGGATCGAATAACAGATAATCTAATTCCATCGACTAACAATGTCAATTGTAACAATCAACAGAATATGTTGTCTCTCTTCATTCAAACTTTCATTCAATCTAATCAACTTACTAATCACACAATGGGACCAATCACTCATCAACAACAACAACAACAACTACAACAACAACAAGAACGTTTCATTCAACAAGGAAAGTCAAATGAAGTGTTTCCGTTCCAACAAATGTTACAACATCACAATCGACAACAATTTACGAATCGACAAAAGAATAACAATGAATCAATCGCCAGTTCCTTACCATCAAATGCATTATCGCTATTAAATCAATTTAGTCAATCAATTCCATTGTCAGAGATGGACAACTCATCCACATCGAAAGATCAAAAGGAAAAAGCGAAAATATCCAATAGACAACCATTTAAAAGGAAACCTCACCGTAAATAATTAAATGGAATCATTATTCCATCATCTACACAACTCTTCTTCGAAGACAATCGACTTTTTATTTATTTAAATTTTTCTTTCCTTTCATGATCTTTACTTGTACAGGATTTATGTGCGTTTTATCTGATTGTATTCTACCATTCAATTCAATCATCATTCATCCAGTGATATTGAACATTGCAAATTATTATATTTATTCAGGATAATCCAATCTCGGATTTCCCTTTCTTTCATATATTATTTCTCCATTCTATTCATTTATTTATTAAGTTTTTAACTGAAGTTTCCATTTGTTCCTTAAATAAAACTTAAAGAAATTTTATACGAATTCTTACTTTAACATTCCTTCAACCTTCACGATCAAGATAATTTGACACTTCAAATTTCAATTATCAATTTCAATCAAACGATAAGATAAACGACAACAATTAACTAGAATTCTTTAGTTATCAAATAACATCGGATGTTGATCTCCAATCCGACAGGTGACTCTTTTTTAATAAAATCCTTTATCTTTAACATCGAACGATGATTTGGTAGACCCAACATTTGGTAGATTCTGTATAGAAAATACAATTATGTAATTTTCTTATGCTTTTGATATTTTATTTTTCGACATTGAAATTACACCAAATTTTTGGATTAGTATCATTATAAATAAGATTACTATTAAATTAAATTTTTTATTTTAATCAATTATTAGATAATATATTATAGGTGAATATTTTATTATAATTATAAGAACCATAATCACAAAATAAATCGGTTCGGTGACAGTTGGTCTTTCAAATTTAGTTAGTTAGGCAAAGACTGACATCATAAAAGGACGTATATTCTCGAAGTATTTTTTCTTCTCAATCTAATGGTGCCCATTAGGATATTTTTAATGATATATTAGTGTACGATATCAATCAAAAATCAAAAAAAAATCAAAAATCAATAATATTTTTAAATAATCCATAAATTTGGTGTAGTTTCAATGTCAAAAAAGAAAATATCAAAAAGATATACATAACTGTATTTTGCATACGGAGTCTATCAAATGGTCGATCTACCAAATAGTCCTGTCCACCAAATGCCCTGGACTCAATGATGATTCATCGTTAAATATTTGCGAGAAAGAAAATAATTGAGTTTGAGAAGAAGATTGATTATAAATCATCATTGAATGCAAATAAAATGATTCATCATTTTGTCAGCTGCTTCAGTTCTAACGTTTCATCGGAATAGAATTTAGAAACTTTATTAAATTCTAGCGGTAATCTAAAAATGATTTATATTTAATTAACAATTTATGTAAATTTCGCATACAAAAATTATTAATGTAAATCAAAAAAGATGGGAATTTTTCTTGTATTCGATTTGACGTTCCATGGTCCGAAATGAAGTTTAACTAATTTTGAATTGGTTAAATAATTTCTCAGTGGTTGACAGAAAAAGAATTAGGGACTTGATTTACGATGAAAATTTCCTAATAATTTCTTCGCTTTTGTATCCGATATCATGTCACTTAAGATAGTGAAGAATGTTGGAAATTTTGAAGGTAATTAGGATTGTATTTTCGTCTTGCGAGTACGAAAACGTATTTTGCATAAAACGGAAGAATCAAATTTCTCTAGTCGCCTAAGTAAATAGAGCGACGAAACAAATAAAGAATTAGGAGAGATTTAAAATTGGAATTGTCGGAAATGATGACCGACGATAAGATATCATTATCTTTTTGATTGTCAACACCTCTAAACGATAATTATCGTTTAGATGAACTTCACTTGTAAGTTTTCTCCATCGTAAAATGGGAAACCAATCAAATCCGATATTTTCGGCTATTCATCATCTTATTAACTGGATTTTTACTCTAAACCTACCACTCTAATGGACATATGTCAAACATAAATTTGCACTTTTCTCTTCATCAATTGTAACAAAATATTTATAATTCAATTACCGCTTTTAGGAAAGAGAACCTATTCTCATCAGGTGTTACTTTGAGTTTTATGCACCATTGAAATCGATAGACGGAATTTTTGCGTCTTACAGGGTTCGGTCGACTACTACTAACAGTTTATCTACTCATACACCAAGGAAAGAATAAGCAAGTGGAGAATGTTATCGCTAATACAAAATTCACACTTCATCAGTCAATACGTTGATGTTCTTCCAATCGATTCTCACTCAAATATTATCCTACACTACTGTGCTAGAAAAGAAAAGAATAGAATAGAATTTAACGTTTTATTTTTCACACCTTTCCTACCAAAAAGGAAAACGTCAATTACAACATTTCTTATGTTCTCAACTACCTTTAATAACCAAGAGAAATAATTGTCCAACAATTCTGTTAGGAGAAGAAAAGAAGAAGATAAATGACGTTGACCATTATCATTTTTTGGAAGAAGATTTAGTAGATTAAGCATACACTGTTTATTTAGTTGATCGTTATCTTCAGAATAATCACAACCGTTTTCACAGTAAATTATGCTACAAATAAATATATATTGGAATTAGATAGAACTAGAAATAAATTTAATCTTGTTATTTATTTAGGGAGTTATCGGAGAGAAGGAAGAGTGAATGACGAATTAGTTGGATTAGCCAATATGAAGATTTAATTTTCCACATCTCTCAATCGGATTTCACATCGCTCAACTGAATACTAATTGGGAAATGGGCTGACTAAACAGATTTCCTATGGAAGATAATGAATTCATTAGAATGTTTGTCCGGAATTAATTGAGTGAATTAATTATTTAGTTATTTTTTATTTTTTATTATTATAGTTTATATAAAAGGAAGATCTTGAGGAAATTGTTTGAAAGTTCAATGTTCGCATAACTGTCCTTCTCAACGCAATCGTGCCTTTATTTCAAGTAGATAATTCCAAGTAGTTTACTTCCAATTATGATAATTCATTTTTAATAAGTGAAGTACTTCACTTGTGAGGAGAAGAAGATATGTTCTAAATTTTGGTTGAATGACCACCCTGGAGTTTTGCGGGGCAGTTGGGTGGGGAGTGCAATCATTGGTTTAGTATACATTTTGTTTAGTGAAGAGATGACAATTTGGCGTATGTATGTCCATCGAATTTATATTAAGCGAACGTGTCAGCTTT
Organism: Seison nebaliae; assembly: GCA_023231475.1. Taxonomy (NCBI): domain Eukaryota; kingdom Metazoa; phylum Rotifera; class Pararotatoria; order Seisonacea; family Seisonidae; genus Seison; species Seison nebaliae. The sequence goes on along the minus strand of JALJEE010000392.1, from coordinate 23,129 downwards.
CTTCTTCGGAACTTTTGATGACCATTAGGATTTCCATTGGGTTCTTTCATCAACAATTGTTTGTGTGAGTGTGAGATGATCGTTTGTGGTTGAGTGTGAATGACCCTCTTCCACCCCTCCATATCCTGCCTATGGACGGAATTATTCGAAGGAATTTATTCATTTTATTAATGGATAACTACAATGTAAATTATATCTTCTCTTTCTAATTCGTTTAATATTTACTCTCTAACATTCATGGAAATTTTCCTTTCAGCCACACTCACTCGATTGTGAATGGACCGTAGGGTATTAATTCACGGCTGCACTTCACATGTTTCCATTTTCTTCATTTGATTTGTTCTTTTCGGATGTTATTCTTCAGTTTTAAAGGAAAATAAGAAGGATAGATGAGATGGTCATTCCAAACGAGATGGAGGTGACTACGGAAAAGAAATTTGATGGCGAACATGATAATAAAGAAATGAATAATTTCCTTCCACTCAATGTGGTTTGGATGGTATGGAGAGAACGAGCCCAAATGTTTAGGAGAGAGAATCGACATAAGGAGAATGGGAGAAAAGTAAATGGAAAAATTTCTTTCTTTTCATTCTTCGTCTCCCCATTTTTTCATCGGGGCAATTCTCTTTACCTCCGCTGGTCGAACGTATCTTCATGTGAGAAGGAAGGAGCTATCTCTTTTGCTTCATATCTTTTTTCATTCTTCAACTCTCCTTTTCCACATTCATCTTCACCATCGCGCCCTTTTCAGTTAACCGATGACGATCGTTATTTGAAGGATTGGACATTTCCATTAAGTAGTTAATGAGAGTAAGATACGATAAAATATGATAATGACATTCATTCTTCTTCCCTTTAGTAATAGTTTGTAAATAGAGGAGTTCAATATAGTCCTCACGATTGACGAGGAATATGACGGAAAGATAACGGATTTATTATTCTTACAAATTGCGAATAAACAAATCATGTTTATAACCATAATGGACATAACGTATTCTTTCCTTCGTTTTGAAGGGAAACTTATTCTATCAAAATGGAATATATTCTATGTTTTCACATTTAAATGTTCAAATAATACATTGTATGAAAAAAAAATGGAAAATAATCAAATAATAATGAATCAGTAAATTTATCAAATTAACAGTATATTTTATTTTTCCGTTTCTAACATTCTGTCCGTTATTCGGTGGGAAAAGGATTAATCTTGTCTAAACAGAATTATTTCGATGTTGTTTATAATTTCATTTGGAGAATTACATAACATTATTTTATTTTTTGTCTTAATTTTTTTTATATCTAAATTTTGAAATCATTTTTTTACTACTATTTCAATAGATAGAAATTTCTGGGAATAATGGTAATTGGACCATTTCCAAATCATATCGAAAATATGATGCCTCTCTTATCATCCACATCAGAGGCGACCCCATTATCATTATCTTCAAATTCATCAAATGCATCATCAACATCATCGACTATGACGAATTCCCTTGTGATATTCATCCAATATCGTTCACGCATCAGTAATATTCGTGATAAAGGATTCAACTCACAATCTGGAAAATATCATACATATTCCAAGGTGAAATGTATCGAATTGCAGCGATCGACACCTGTCAAAATATTGAAGAAATATATTCGATTGAAAATGTCTTTGCCAGATATCGATGATATAATTCTACGGCACAATGAAGAATGTTTTGATTGGGACAATGAAACGTTAGAAAGTATCGTGACAAGAACGCAGAATAGTTCCGATAAACCGGAAATGATAATACATGATGGAAAGGAAGGATTCTTTATCGAATTCGATGTTAAATGTTCTCGACAATGTATGAGACATTGTTATGGAATTAAATTGAGAAAGAAGAAAAAGAATGCGAATAAACATTTTATGAATTCAACAATCGATCAAACAAAAATAGAGAATAATAAAGATTCAATATCAACATCTTCAAATACCAATGTTTCAATATCAATAACACAGACAACTAAAGAAAATCACAATATGAATAATTGTATCACATCATTAAATGATATATCGTCAAATATACAAGAAAAATCAGAAAATTTATCTATTTCGTTATCTCCAAAAGTAACAAAGGAATCAGAGAATATAGAACAGACTCCTGGTACATCGGATACATCAACATTTTTGCCCGTTAACTCAAATGTTGTAAGTGGCACTGTGGAAGATGTTCCAATGCTTCCTGACAATAATTGTGAACAATTAAACAAACCGGAGACACATGTTAATGATGATAACAACAATATGAAAACGAATAAGAAAAACGTTAAAAGTAAAATGAAACCGTTGAAGAGGTGTATGCAAAATGAAGGAAAACCGACGAAAACGCCTAAACAACGAAAAGGGAAAATTAAAGATTCTTTAACAATGTCGAGAAAATCATCGATTGTTGAAAAAGAAGTTCCAAAGAGTTGTCCATCGGATAATGAAAATAGAAGTCCAACAGAAAATCAAACTTCGAACATTTCTAACACAACAACGAATGTTTATAACAATCAAATCGAACTAAAACAAGAGAATGGTGTCACCGTTCCACCAAATGATAATCAATTGAATAACAATCAGATATTATCTAATTTCTTAACACAATTATCATCTGCTTGTGGTAATAATAATAATAATAATATGTTTTCTCAAGAGAATGTCGATCCGTCAAAAGATTTGAATGGAAATAATTCGATTGGTAATAATTTACAACAAATGTTACTACAATCACTTTCGACTCTCCAGTCGAATAGTCAAATAAATCCGAATAATTCTTATTCTGCTCCTTCGACAAATGTATCGATATCCGTTCCAACGCCCTCTCAAGCATCTTTGTGGAATGTGAAGAAGGAAATAGAAACTTCTTCCAATGGATTTGTAAATCATAATAATCTCGTGAATAATATTAATAACAATCAAGCTTTCTATCCACCAACGTCCAATATCATCAATGGAAATGTCAATCCGAATATGAGACAATTGAATGAAATTGATAATTTCACTCCAACTTTAGGTCATGTTTCAACATCATCAAAATTTCCACCTCAATCTCAGGAATTTAAACCTCCTCAAACTTTATTGACGGGTAGTCTATTTAATTATACGACTGGCCAATTCGAACATGATCCTAATACAGCACTCCCTCAGAATAAGCATTTAACACAAAACAGAACACCAGAAATTATTGAAAAACCAGCGGTTACAAGAAAAACGGTTAGGAAAGCGAAAGCTAAAAAAGACAAACAACCTCCGTCCACAAATAAATCAAATTCGAAAATTCTTCAAACTCTCGCTAATAACGCCATGGATTTCATTACTTCTCAATCATCTACCACATCTATTGCCAATTGCAATGAATATATTAACAACAACAATAATACTAATAACACCAATAACAACAATAATAATAACAATAATAATAATAACAACAACAACAACAACATGACTTCTAATAATAATAATAATAATATTAATAATTATGGAATAAATGCATTGGATTTTAGTAATCAAGTAATGAAAGAATTTCATTTGGATAATAATCGACCGAAAGAACAAAAATCGAATCAGAACTCCTCGTCCCAACCACCACTAAACAATCAGTCGACAACTGATTTTATGAAGAGTTTAAAAGAGAATAATTCGTTATCTCAAATCGATCCTCAAATGACTAATCAGTTTAAGGATTTCATTATGAAATACGGAGCCCTCATGACCGATATGGCTTCCTGAGAGAAGCTCCTTTTTCTTTATCTTATTATTTTTTATTTGTACTTATTTCTCCTTCTCCATATTCGTATAAAGTTTTAATAATTTCCAATAAAGTTGTTTTGGAAATTTTGTATTTATTATATCTCGCAATATAAATTCAATTTTTTTTTCAAATTTATATTGTCATCCAAATAAATCATAATTACTCTTATTTGACTAGTTTATAGAAATTTAATAAAAATTGAGTGAAAAATATCTAAAGTTGGAAGTAAAAGAAAAACGGGAAAGTGAAACTGCTTTAACTTAAATTCTCTCTCACTAATTTTTTTCGTTTAATTCTATTTAATTTTATTTATTCCTGATGTATTATTATATTTTTCTTATCTCAATCAGTCTTTATGCTGCTTTTTATACAATAGGGAAGATGTCGGAATTGGTATTAACCGTCTTAATTTTCTTCCAAGATTTCCTTCACATTTGCACCAAAACTCATCCTCCTCTTAATTCGTGTTGTTGTAAGAAAGCGAAAAAATGTTGCACGTCAAAAAAAGAGGAAATCAATTTCCCATCCTGTTGTAATAAATTGACAGGTTTATTGAATTTGATGGATTTATTGATACAATTCTCTTATAAATACTTTTATCAATTATGTGAAATGATTGTACAATTTATTTTCCGTTTATCCAACTGTACCGCAACTGGCAAAAAACCTCAATGTAATGATCCATTAGAGCAAGAAATCGAGGATTGTTTAATGACAGAATCTGATGTTTGGGTGCAAACTGCCCAAGCAACCAAAGGACGACACGCACCTAAAAAGAGAAGTAAATCTCCGAGAAAAACATCAAAATGTCCACCCACATATAAATGCGTTCCCAAACCTCGCAATTGTATTCCATTCTATTGTGACATGAGTGATGCGTCAAAAAGTATGGAAAATAATCCATATAACTCATTGTTTCAGGAACAACATAAAATCATTAATTCACAGAACTCTCGAAAGGTATTGCCTAATTACAAACCCTTAAAATATGATAAATTATATTTTAAATAAAATTTCTACAATTCATATCCAATTCAAATTTTTCGGAATATCATTTTTTTTAATTTTTACCATGTCCATTCTTATCGGATATGTAACATAGTATTGGTCGGTTTTGAGGAAGTTTGACGATCAAGAAGACAATTTGCGGTCCGCCATTTGTCTCTACTTTACTATTTGGAATTTACTAATTTCTCTACAAAATTCCGTGCAATTTATCTCGTACGCCGAATTCTTTTATAGATTATTTGTAAAACGAAACAATTAATTGAAATAATTTGTGTTGAGCATGTCTTCAATGTGCCGATCTAGCTTCTATCGCTACTGGAAGTTCTGGCGGTTTTTTGAAATCATGATCTCATACGTTTCTTATATTTAAACTCACTTGTCTAGTATCATTTCACACATTAAAACATTTGCACTCTGATAATCGAACGAGTTTGAATTGATGAAAAATAATCGAGAAATGATTTCTTCGAATGAATCCCATATAAATGATAAAGGAAAGGATTTCCAAGATTCACATATCCTCCAAGTTGAAAGTCAAGAAGAAATTGTGGTCAGTGATAGTGAATCAGGATATCAGTCCGATATAACTCCATCTCCAAAAAAACGAAAATATTCCGAACTTTCAAAAGTTGAATTATTTCTCCACTTGTGTGACTTTTTCATAAGAAGAAAAAAAATGAATGACGTTTATAATGCCAATAATGATCTGATGTCGTCATTATCATACAATTGTGACGATATGAAGATGAATCAATTGTTTATGGATCCTACAACTATACATCAACCATCATACTATGATTTAAATGAATTCAGTTTTAATATATCGCCAATAGAAAATGAATTACATTTGAATCCATTTCAATCATCTTCAACATCATCATCAGTGGAAGATGGAAATCAAAATTATTCCAAATTTATCAATTCATCTGAAAGTTTATTTAATTATTCATCGAAAAATAAAACAAATGATGAACAATCTAATTGGTCATATTTTGGAGAGAATGATTCAAATAATTCTCAAAAAACTTATTCTTCAAATCATCAACAATTGACATCAATACCAAATAATGAAGTAAAAGAAAGTTTAATAAATTTGATGGGAGAACAACAAATAAAAAAGGAAGAATATCATTCAAATCTTCCGATAAATCCTCGAAAACGTCGTCGCATATCTAATGGTGAAACGACGATTAGTAAATTATATAATCCGAAGCAAATTCACAATATGAATAATCGGCAATTTTATAATCAACAATATCTAACCAATTCCAGTTCGATTCAACAAACATCAAATGAAGCAAATGAAGAATTATTAAAATTGATTCAAAATTATCTAAATTCAGGTGCATCATTAACTGAAGCAATGGCACCTGATGACCGTCATTGTCGAGAGGATAATTGTGTATGTTATAAAGTTATCAGTGAAACATGGGGACAACTTATTCTCCATATCGATTCAATTCATCTCCGTCCAAATATGAAAAGTAATTCATGTCCCTTATGTCCTAAAGTGTTGGGTGCACGATCAAACATGTTGCATCACATTTATGTACATACGAAAGAGAAACCATATGAATGTGACGTTTGCAAGAAATGTTTCGGAGACTACTCAATCTTGAATAAACATCAACGAATTCACAATAATTACAAACCTCATCAATGTCAGTTTTGTGGGAAAACATTCGCACAATCAGGAAATCGTGGACGTCATGAGAATAGTTGTCAACGAATGATGAATAGAAAGTCGTCATCGAAACGAGTAGTTCAACAAATGCTTCAATCACTAAATAAAACTGAACAGAATTTCTCATAAACTTTATAGTATTTCCGTTTTTTCATTTTATATTTTTTCAAACAAATTTATATTAATATAATTATTCTTTTCGTATCTTTAATCAATTTAATCAATTATTTTTATGACTTAAATATGAGTAAAAGAATTTGGAAGTTTCGAAGAAATTTTGAACATTTATATTTATTTATTAAACGTGTATTACACAATTCAAAACGGAATTCAATCTTTGAATTGTCACATAGTTTCATGAAAGAAGAACGAGGAAATATTTTAAATTAGAATGTGGACGGTAAAAAAAATCGGTATTTGAGTGAATAATTTAAGGAATTGAATTGAATCGATCGATAATGCCGAAACTTTTGTTTTTTCAAATAATTCAAATTGAGAAATGTGACGACTTCAAAGATGAGTAGAATATTATAAGGAAAATGAAATGAAATGAAATTATTGAACGGAGAAGAATGTTTTGTCAAATAGAATGTTTGAATAAGTTTTTGAAAAGGATATAGGAGGGAAAACTTAGAAAGAATCGGGTTAAGATCTTAATAAAAAATTTAGAATAAATAAAAATTATCGAACCCAAAAAAATACAATTTGCTGCACTATTTGTTATTTGTAGAAATATGTATAAGAAAGAATGAACAAGAACTAATTTGTGTGAATTAATATATTTCATTTTTTTTTTTGTGTTTAAAGAATGAATTGCAGTTTATGTGTGGTCGATTCGACTTTATGGTTTCTTTTGAGGGGTTAACGTAGAATTGACATTGAAAGAGTTCTGAGAGTTTTTCTGACGTTGTTGTTGAATTTGTTGCATTGATGGAGATATTTGTTTCTCAATTCCCTTCGAATGAGGAGAGATGTTGTCAATATTTATATTGATCTTGTTACCGAACAACGACCACATATCTTTTGGATCGTCGATCGAGGATGACTGATTGGTTATGTCGCTATGATTGTTTTGCACCGAATTATTCTCTTGAAAATTTATTTTATTATCACTTTTATTAGAAGTGAGTGACATTGATGAGAATAGATCATCAATTTGTTGATGATGATTATTTGGTTTTACCATCTGAATAAAAATTTAAATATGTGGAAAAATAAGAAAAAAATAAATAAAACATTTTGTTGTTTTGGTTGGGAGATATGTTGATTTGGTGAATTGGATTGAAAGAAATCTTCCGTTAAGTTTGGTGATTTATTTTCATTATCCGATTTCAAATCCAATAGATCATCGATTAATAAGTTATTGGTTTTCTGTGGTGGTTGTTGGACGTCATCTTGTCCCAAAAAATCAATAATCGGTTCCACCTTATCCGGTTTCTCTATTCTTGCTGCAACAAAATCACTAAATTCATCTTCTGGGGCAATGTTGCTGTTGTTGTTGATTTTTTTGGAATTTTCTGATTTTTCAGAATGTTTTCTCGACGATTGTGGACTAGATTAAAGGTTAAATTAAAGAATTTCTTTTACGAATAATTATGAATGAAAATATAAACTTTGGTCGTTCATTCGATAATGGTCGAACTTTTCTAACGGGTTGTCGGAAATCATTAAAAGTTCGTGATCTTTGAAATTCCTGTTAAAAAGAAAAAATAGAAAAATTTATTGTTGGAGAAATGTGTGAGAAAAGAACAAAATATTATTAGAAAATTGTTCAAAATCAATTCAGATTAGATGTTAGTCTATTGTGTTTGTTGTTATTATTGTTAATAGTTAATAAGAAAAAGAAATGAAGAAAAAAAATTTCAAATAAATTTTGAGAAATAAAAAAATTAGTATTGTGCCGTTTGGTGTGACTTACTTGTTGGATGTCGATATGTTTTTGAGGAGAATCGAAATTTAGTGATGAATCGGGTGAGGTACAATGATTGTTGGATTGTATGATTTCTTCATTTTCATCATCATTCGTTGAGATCATATGATGTTTATAACCGTTTCCGTTCAGTTTGATCATTCCATCCATTTCAGTTCGAGTTTTCGAATTTTTCTTTAACAACCACAAAGGCTCCACATCTACACATGATGTTGATGCTGAAAGATTCTCTTTGGCAGAACCATTTAATTTGATGTCATATGGTTTCATCATTCGATCATATGTCAATCGACCATTTTCCATAAATGATGTTGGTATGGTTTTACTGATTCCAATATCTTTGAATTTCTCATTAATCGAAGTGAGAATATTACGTCCAAGACGTTCCCCAAATGATTTATAATCGGTTGGTGAGAAAGCATCATCTTCGTCATTTGATGGATTAACGGGAAGATTCTCGTCAAAAGCTTGATCTGATAAATAATTGTTCGATTCGGTCTCCTAATGACGATTGTGGAATGTGCAAATTGTTAAGAAAATTGGTGAAAGTTTTGAAAGAGAATTAAAAGGAAAGTTATTGGTGATTTGAAAGAAGTATATGAAGATAATTTGTACGATAATATTTGTACGATATTCGACATAATTGAAGAATAATTATTAAACTACCAAAATACATTAGTAGACACCGTACTCATTTCACCCTCCCCATCAAATAAAAAAGAAGATTTCTTCTTCTGTGAGAGGAAGACTAAAGTATTAAGACTAATAAAAAAGTTTGAAGTGAATTAGCATAACATCACATAATACATCATTCATGGCATAAATTGATGGAGCATGGATTGAGAGATAATCATAATAAGACATCATCATTAGTCATTTTTAGCATGGAAATAAATGAGAAAGAAAAATGTTATATTCACCTTAAAAATATCTTCTCCTTTATAATTGGATGTTGATTCTTCTCTTTCACTGAAAATTGAATAAATTAAAAAAAAATAATAATAAAAAAAAAATATTTAACTCGTCTGCTGCTGTAACAATTTCTGATGGTGGCGCATCCATTGAGTCATTGACAATCGATTTAACTTTATCTCTGAATTCGGTGAATGTACTAGAAATTTGATTTCCATTATTTTGACTGAACGGATCGTTATTGGCGAATGCAGATTGACTTCGTTTCATTGATAAGTCATCGGACATTTTATTTTCATCAACATATTCGTAATTATCGATATTATCAGGATAATAATTGGGAGTGGAATGGACGGATTGTTCCGAAGAAATTCCCACATATTTATCTTTCGTAACTTTTGCTTTCTTTCTCTCTTCACGTAAACGATCGATATCTTGAATTAATGTCAATAAATCTTTCACTCGATGACGCACATTAATTCCTTGATCTCGACCATTCTCATCACGACATGTGTAATTATTTAACGTTCTCAAATCATACAAATGTTGTCTTGCTGATGTCACACATTTCTCACTTCCATTCTTCACCAAATATTCCAATACCATTAATGCTTTATATATTCGTCTCCAATTCTTTTTATCATGAAACAATCGTTTCCATAACATTCCCATCACTTCATTATAATTCTCATAAGAAAATGTCAATTGAGCTAATTCATGTAAATTGGCACCGTGTGGACCCCAAGCATCATCATTCGTTGCCTCACGTACTTTACATTCAGCTTCCGTATAATTCATTACGACATTCGTTATTTTATCTGCCGCTTCTCGCAACTTCCACATAGGAACGATACTATTGATACCTGCCATGACGTTTTTAGCCCTCTGCTCCACCTTCTCGAAAACGTTCACAATCTAAAACAAATGACCAAAAAACTTATAAATCTGGATTGGAGAGAAGAAGAAGAAGACGGATTTAGTTGATGACGATGATGTTATTCTCAATTCTTCTGATGTTATCAAATAATTCTTAAACAAAGAAGAAAAAGTGGAAGGTAGAAAGGAAAAAGTCTTTTCTCCCCCCTCCAATATAAGGTAGATAGATAGATACGTTTCAATGATGTCTCAATACAATGATGTTGATGTGTATGAGAAAACGGCGGTGTGAACTTCTTCGATTTCACTGTATGATATATAGGAAATTATATATACGTATGTTTCTAACGTTCAATGTAGTATATGTCTTCAAAAAAATTTATTGAATCAATCTTTATATTTTCACTTCAATGAATTTTATATAATTTATCTTTCTCTAACCAATATTCTCATCATTACAAGTTCATACAATTGTAGATTTGTTGATAGGTGTTCGTTGGAAATAAATAATAAATCTTTTCCAAATTACACGACGTCAAATATAGAAGAGAATAGAGGATGATATGTGGTAAATATAATTTTTTATATTCTCTTGTACTTTCTTCTTATCCAGAGGGGGAAATGATGAAAAAAAGAAATAATTAAAAGAATTATGTTTGGCCTCCTCTCTACAAATGCAAGTCGGAGTGTGATGTAGATGCAATGATGGTCTGTGTGTATGTACTGTTATATGACAGAGAATGTGTATGAGAATGTGTTTATTTGAATGATAAGTAGATAACTAAATATTGAACGAAGAAAAAAGAGAAGGAGTTCGCTCAATTTAAATAAGTGAGTGAGACGAAAATATTAATAGTAGTAACTCCTAAACAAAACGAGAAAAATTTAGAAAAGATAATTTTTCTTCATGTTTTCCCCAATATTTATGTAAGAGCAAATATGAAAATTGGAAAGAAAACGAAATTTTTTTAATTTAATTCATTCTTCCCTCCAACTATCATTCTCCACTTCCTCCCCTTTCACCATTCTGTATAAAGAGAAATTTTAATTAAAATATAATTTTATCGGATTAATTAAATTGAATATGAAGCTTAAAATTTACATAGCTCTTAAACATCAACGAACTTCTAACTGGAGCAGAGTTAAATAACTCTTCTCAAAATTAGTTTCCATGGTAATTAGTTTTGAAGTTATTATGAATGTTGAAGTATTAATACAACAATATTTAAGTTCGTTTTGTTTCTTTAGAGTAATTAACGTTTCAAATAATTTAAAATTTTTCAGGGAAGCATGATATAAATTTCTATTTTTCAGATGCCCTTTCATCTTACGAGTTAATCAGACAAGAAAATAATATTGATATAAATCAATTTCTTCTAGAATAGTTTCTCCTTCATCTCTTACAGTTGAAAATAAATTTTCTAAAGTTTTACCGATTTAAGTTTTGGAAGACATGTCTTATATAGAGACTATATATTCATTCAACATAATAGTTTCAATAGAAAATGTTTTCTGCTTCTCTTTGCCACCATCTATCATCGATTTGGAATAGAAAACGGAAGTTTAATTTAAATTTTTCACATAGCTGAATAAAATGAAATTCTTAATTAGAACTATCAATCGAAGATTTTGAAACACTATTTTTTTTAATTTCCAATGATTTCGATAAAGAGCTTGTTCAACTCTGTTTCAAGTTCGAATGTTTATTTATTTATGTTAATTTTATACTTTCATTTATCAGAATTGCCAATATAGAAAATGAAGAAACTGTGTCTTTTATCGATTTATTGTACACCTTTCAATTATTCTTTGTTTATAAAGGTTCTTAATTATAAAAATTGAAAAACAGAAAATTTAAAAAAATTTTTCCAATCTCTTTTTTAAATAACTGAAATTTTTAGAATTTATTTTGGATATAATCGAACAGTCCTCCTATTCTTTCGAATACAGCAATGTTCTCGATGGATTATTTTGGAAAGAACGTCTGAGCAAAACTTTCGATCATTTCGCACAAATGAATCAACTTCAAAAACCTTTGTTAGTTTGTATAAAAATAAGTTTTAAATTGAAATTAAATTTGACTCTTAAGATATCCTTCTTATGACATCTGTTACGAAGCTACGATTCAAAAGGAAACTGAGAATAATTCTCTAACTAACTTACTGTTCATCAGGAAGTTGATTGAATTGATGAAAAAGGAGAAGGGACATCAATCTAAAATATTCTGTGAACCATCTCTACAAGACAGATCTCCAATCAATTCCTTCTTACCAACGAGCGATTCTATTATTGATCTAACCAACAATTCATCAATGTTGGTATCAATATACATTATATATCTGTTTAACCTTAACTATTTTGAATAGCTCAATTCCTGAAGCGAAAAGAAAAGAAATAGATGATGAATTGAAAAAAATTCACAATAAAATTACTACACAGAAGAATGTGAAATTAAATAAAGAGAAAACTAAACGAAAATCGAAACAACATGATATAGATGAGGAAGAAGATGACGATGATGATGAAGATGATGAAGAAGATGATGATGATTATGATGACGATGATGATGATGAAGATGAAATTGAGAATAAATGAAGAATAAGTAATTTAATTATAATAAATGAAATTAAATGACATCGAAATATGGGAAAAAAAATACCATTGAATAAATTTTATAAATTAAATAAAAGAAAACAATTTGATTTCAATTAATATTTTATGTTTCTCGCTCCATCTGCTACACACTTTCAATTATCGATGGATGTTGATTTTTGAATTGATTTTAAGAAACTACTCATATTATCCAAAAGTTTGGTCGTATCATTCTCAATGGTCTGATCATTTTTATTTAGATTTAATTGGTTCTGCAACTTCATTAGCATTTCCATGATTTTTATTGATTTTTTTTCACTTTCACCATCTTCTCCTTTTAATTCATTCAACGACAAATCTTCCTCATTCATCGGTTTCTTCGTTCCAGTTGTAATTTGTAGTAGTTTGTCCAGACTGTCCGAATCTGCATATTTCTTCGCTATCAATGAATGATAAGTCTGATACCAATAAGGATTTTGTTGTAACATTCTCTGAACAGCTGCATAATTTGATGCTTCGTTCAATAATTCTAATCCAACTGCTGTTTGACGTTTCCATTTGGTTCGACGGTTTTGATACCAAGTTTTCACTTGAGTATCCGACAAATTCATTTTTGATGCTAATTCCATTCGATCTTGAACACTCAGATATTTTTGTCTGGCAAAACTCTTCTCTAAACAACTCAATTGATAATCAGTAAAAGCCGTCCGAGCTTTTCTTGGTTTCTTGGTTTTAAGAAAAATTCCTTGGCCATCTTCATGCCGTTTTTCTGGCATTCCACTTCCATTGGAATTAGTTTCGGTATCACTATTCAAATCTTGTTCAATCTCAATTTCGTTTCCATTATTGTTGTTATTGCTGTTATCATGAATTTGTGAAGTGTCATTATTTGAAGAGTTTTTCATCTCATTAAATCGCTGATAATCGCAATGATTAACAGAATTAGTGGTTGGTAAAGAAGCTTTGATCTGTTCTTCATTTTCCGATAATTTTCCATCGAATTCTTTATTTGCTGGAGCAGAAAAATTGAGGAGATTTGAACTAAGGAATTTTTGCATCAATGAAGTATCTGAAACATTTTTACTTTCAATTCCTTTAGCGAATTCTTTATAATCTCGATCTTGATCTGGACTATGTTTTCTTTTTCTTGTGGTTTGTTGAAGGAACTCTTCAGTTTCCGTAGAATTCGCTCCAGCATAACTAATAGTGCTACTATCACTACTGGTGATGAGAGTGGAATGAGTGGCATTCGTGTCACTACAATTACTACTATTTGGATTACTTGTGACACCGCTACTTGGAGAATGATCGAAAGTTTGAGCTAAAAATAAAATAAAATGAACAAGAAAAAAATAAAATAAAACTATTATTTGTCCAGGCGTTGGCTTGATTGGAATTTGAAGTGACGAGATTATTAATTAGAAATGGAGACGTTTTTGTCTTTGTCGTATTTTCGGGTTGATTCTTCTTTTGAATTTCATTGTAAATCGAAGAGATGTTTAATATAAATTTCAATAAATTGTTCGGTTGTTGAGGTTGGACAGTCGATTCCACATTTCCAATTGCATCCTGTTGTTGAATTTGTTGAGACTGCTCCGCAGGAACTGGTTGGTGGTCCGATTCAACTAATTGATTCTGCATTGACGAATAATTGGGATGATGCTGCGGTTGGACATTTGACGGGGGATCCATTTTTTGAATTGATAACAGATTTTTGGGCAGTAGAATTTGCGATGCAGCAAGTTGGTCTGACAGATTTGAGTTGATGCTATCTGATCGGTTCTTAATCGAATCAATAGAGATTTCTGATGAAACATCCATTATCATCATAATAATATGGTCTGGGAAAGAGGATTGGGGGGAATGAATATGAAATGAATATTAGAAAGGAATTTAAATAAGAATTTAGGATAATAATTTAATAAAAATTTCTAATCAAGTAAATATGGAAATAATATCAATATTCTTCGTCTTACTTCAATATTGATCTAACTATAGAATCATGAATGGTGTGGGAGATGAATGTCCTCATTATAATATTAGATTCATTAAAATAATTTCGTCAGACGAACAAGAAAATAGGAAAGAATTTAAAAAAGAATTTTACAAAGAAATTTTCCATTCACAATCATGTTCAAGTTGCGGAGATGATGATGACGATGATGGAATAAGAGAAGGATAGATTAGTTCAATTTCATTCATATGATTATTATTCTAATTAATTTTCTTTTTCTTATTTTATTGATATAACTTATCTGTTTGGACAGAACTATAAATTTAATAATATATGGAGAAGAAAGGAGAATAATGATGATGATGATTGTTAGGATGAAAGAGAAATGATATGGAAACATCATGTTCTTTAAATGAACTTTTATTTATGAATAAATCACAATAACACTTCACCAATAATCGCGCACAGAGAAGACAAGTGAGGAAGATTCGATTCAATTTGGAGAGACACATATGTATGCCGATGATCTATGGAGAGATTTACTTTAAGTTTTCATTTATACCTGTTTGAAGAAATGTGTATGAAGTGTAACGATGAAAATGAAATGATTTGCTGATTGAAAGTAATTAAAACATAATTCAGCATCTCGAATAATTAAAGAGATGTAGTAGAACGATTTCTGCGAATAAACCATGTGTTACATCAACATTATTCATTATATCATTATATTTACATTAGATCGGCTTCATTGATTAATTGAGTGATGAACTCGAAATATGGAAAGTTTTAGAAAAATTTTAATTCTCCTCTCACAACACATTTACATTAACATCCATCTAATTTCTATACAAATCGACAAACATCCACCAATCCTCTTATCCAATTAGAGGATGTTTAGGGAACACTCGCTTCACTTGATTGGTTTACCAATAGCTTCCCATCCATATTAAACAGATGAGATGAAGATTGATCATTTCTTTCTTCTTTCTTTCTTACTTCCTAAACGACTAGATGATTATTTGATACTCATCTGTTCGTTCTTCCTTCTTCTTGAAGATCATTCACATCTTTCTTAAATGAGACACGAGACATTTTCATTTGTTTATTTCGTTTCTTCAAGAAACATATAAAAGGAATGGTAATTATTATGAACTACAATTGCCGATAAGTCGTGAGGGATGACCAATGCCGACATTTGTATGATAAGTTGACGAAGAAGAAGTACAGTGAAGAATCATACTAAATGTGAGGGGAGTTAGGAAGATGGAAATATTGAATTGAGATTAATCACTTTCATCCACACGACTCATTCAGTCGAATAATAACAATTTTCCGTGACTAGATGAAACTTGGACAGATATTTCCGTTTCTCATTATTTACTCTTATTACTCGATTTTATTCTTTTGACAACTTTCAATTGAGGAAATCAAGGTGTCATTCTATTAATCTTTTGTTTAAACCGAATTATTCTGACCCATCTTGTTACTCGGATTAACAACTAATAGTTCCTTTGGAATTTTTAATAGTATCCCATTTGTCGATTGCCAAGAATAATTTAACTGAATTTTATGCCCATCTTCTTTTTTGATATTCATAATTTTTTTAATGTTTTCTTTTACGATTGCGCGGGAACCTCTTCAATTATTTACATGGAATTCTAACAAATTATTACTAATAATTTCTGTTTCTTCTAGTTAATAGAATGATCCTGAGACAGATGCTTTAGGACAGATGCCGTTCTTATTTCACCCTTAAAAATACCGTTTCAATTAGAAATTTAAATGAATCGGATGAAGACGATGATAAAAATTCTAACTGTTCTCCAAACCTAAAACCTCGGTTATTTGTGTTTTTCGATTTAGGGACTATATCAAAAAAATTTCAAATAGAGTAAGAAAATAAAAGGAAAGTAGAAAAAAGTTCCAATACTTAGCGGGAGACGACCTTTTTGATTGGTAAACGATAAGGTGGTGGTCGGGAGGAAAAGTTTTTGGAGAAGAAAATAAAAATAAGTTTGCTCATTTGTTTGACTCATTGAAATGAGAAGAAACTCAGTTTCATTATCGAAAGGTAACTAAATAAAAAGATCATAAATATCATTATATTACAGGTCAATCATTCTTCTAATAAAAATGGCTTCTTTTAGAAGAAATTATGAAGCTAATTTGACAATTGCCTTCTTTTAGTTCACAAGTTTGAATGGAGAGCAGGAGAGAACAAATGAACAAAAGAGAATTATAGTCATAAAAATTAGGAATTAAGAATGAAATTAAAGTTCAATAAGAAGAAATGAAGGAATTCATTCTATTATTGTAATTAAATAGAATACGAATGTCGTCAAATAAATTAAAATGGCGATGATAATTGACAGATGAATGGAAGAAGACGAAGAAGAAGATTTGGTGGAAGAAGATAAATAAAAAGAATTTACTTAATATTCTCATTTTAGTCTTTGGAGGACTCTTTATTAATATTCTCTCACCATCTTCCACCTCCTCATATTCACCAGATGTTAATCGAACAATGAATTTGAGCGGGATTTATTCAAGAAGACGAATAAAAAAAGATTATGGAAGTAATTATGAAAGGTAAAGTTTCTTTCAAATGGAAGAATTTTTCTCATTTATTCGCCGCAACCGGTAATGACATAATAAATTAAACTTTTTTCTTTATAATTCAATTGCGCGTCATTTCCATCTTCCGATTCCATAAGCTCCTTTTTATATCGTTGTTGATATTCAATATTTTAATTCATCATCTATCATGCACCGCCAAATATTTCGGAAAATTTGAGCGATTTGTGCTCATTCAATAATTTCCATGAATTGTCTTTTGATTGACAGTGGCGATTTGACAATAGTTGATTGATAATATTTGCAGAAAGGTGATCGTTGAAAGCCTTAATATTTTCGGCTAACTAACTCACTGGACATTTACACTCAAGGAATACTACGAAATTAGATGAAAACATTAAAATTATTGTCCGTAACTCAGACAGATAATTTTAATTATTAACATATTTCACCGTGGAACGTCAATTGTTGAATCAATTGAAATTGGAAATTGATATTTGGTTTTTTTTGTAGGTACTTTCCGCTACTCCATATTTAATATTATTCGCTTAAAGCGAATTTTTTCCCATTTAACATATTTCTATGGCCTGTTTTGTCATGATGGGCTTTTGGCCCGAAAATGGTTCTTTTTCTTGTACTGCAATGCATCAATGTTATGCAAAATGTTCAGATTAACAACGATTAAAAAGTTATTCTGATAAACAACATTTTTTAAAGGGAAATGACAGGAAAATGGTTGCATAAGAAATGATTGGAATTGTAAGGAAATATGATTCGTTTCATTCTAGAGAACAATTGGACTTGTTCATGGGAGAGCGATAGGGAACAATTAGTCGAAAATATTATCATTTTATCTCTCGCGAATCGATTCAAAAGCAGTTAAGCGAATATGATAAATGTATCAATCATTCATTTACTTTGTCGCCCTAATGTCTGATTTTTGCATATAAATCGTTTTATTCCATTGTATCTGATTTAGTTCGTTTGCTTTATGTTTATTGAGAATGTAAACGATCGTTTGAACGAAGGAAACGACATGTCCGCTCCTAACTTCTTATCAATCGTACGCATCGGTCGACAAAATGCACGATATTCCTCCACTCTCCACCATTCTACACAGATACTACATATGTAATCAATCAATATTCCCTAAAAATTCTATATTGTGAAGTGGTAAGATCAGTAGTGGTAGAGACAACTAATAAATTAATATAGTAGTTTCGAGCAGTTGTTGCACAATAAAAGGGTGAAAATTGTTGGATTAGAATCGATAGAATCCGTAAAATTTCTTCCTATAAAGAATAAGTAAAACTTTCTATAAATATAAATATTTAAATCGATATGGACTTGAAGAAATGACTAGAATTCTTTTTAATTTATTCATTCAATTGATTAGAATGAAATGGATCTGATGGTGAAAGATATTTTCTTTTGACAACTAAATAAACTTTATATTATAAGCGAAAATTTATTAACGATCAATTGAGACTACCATTAACAGGAATAACATGATGCATATGCATGTTATTAATTTTTTCAGTTACGTCTTCAATCATCATCTATCATAGATCTGATTGTATTCATCATCTTTTTATTTTAGTGATGATTACTTTCCTTTTATGGACTAATAATATAAAATTGATTTAATACACGCAAATGAATAAATGGAGAACGATAAGTATATATGAGAAGTAATAAAACTCACGAAAGTTTATTAGATAGAAATTTCTTAATTTGACATCGTGAAGAAATAATGAAACGATTGAATGTGTGATGAATTACATTATACCATTTTATTATTTCATATCGTTCCAGTCTTCATTTTGAAAGAATTATCTTTTATTGATGTATGTCAGTGGAAGTTATAGGCAATTATCATATTGCTTGATCACTCACCTCTGTCGAATCGATCAGAGAAGAAGAGTCATAAAAAAGAATTATTGCTCTTCCAATTGGACTTAACGAAAATGTCCTCCTAAATTTCTTTCTGTTTATTCCTCATTCCTAATCAAAGAGTGAGATGAGCAGTTCATATGAACAATTCCCTTATTAGAAGTCAACATTTGTAATTTATTTCTTCTATAGTCATGCATGTCGCCTGTGTTTATGCACGGTGTCGTCAATTCGGCTGAAGAAGACGAGAAGAAAAGAACGAAATTGCTTTTATGTTTTAATATTCGTAATTTATATTCAGTTTCCTTTCTCTGATAACGAGAAACGGCAAATGAAATAAGCGATATACTTTTCCTCAATCGCTCTATCAGATATTAGTTAGCTACTTGTCTCATTGGCGGCGTTCAACATAAAATAAATTAGAACATGTCAACTATACGTCCGATGATTCTATGAATATGATAATGAGAATGAACCAAACAAATCAATTGCTAATATAATTTAACGACGAAAATTGGTAATTTATGTTTTTTTATTGAATCTTCTTTTCTTCATTCATTTCATTCCCTATCACAATCATCACCGTCAAATTTCCCAATATTTTAAACATTTCTTAAAAACAATCTATATCATTAGGATCAAAACCGTTGCAAAGTTAGGTTAAACGAAGATTGTACATCGTTATCGTAATATTTACTTCAAAATTTACAGCAAAACTAAAATTTAACTTCAAGACATTCGAAGGTACATTAAAATAACTTACCATCACATAACAAGATGCAATTTAATATAATTATACCATTCCTTTGTCGAATTTTAACATTATTTTCCTAAGCAAAAATCAAAATTTGAAATTCGTTATATGATTTTCAATTTTATTTCGTAAAATTTAACTTTATTTCGACGCGATACCCGTTGCTTTAAAAGCTGGATAAGAATCGAGTTATATGATTGTAGGTAATCAGGCGGGAAAAAAATTTGGCAGTCGATTTTTTTAAACTTTTTTTTGAGACTCCATTTTCTACCAGAAATCTTATAGTTACCATATTAGATTTAATATATTTAGAAAGAGCTCGAATTGCTCTACAACTCAGTTATTTCTACTTTCTATTTTATTCTAAAAATCTATTCGTAATTGAGAGTTTTCTAGTTAAACATATTTTAAAAAATCAATTTTTCATAAGACGTTAAGTTTGAACCCAAATTTATGGGTCTTATAGTAGTTCAATTTTCTTGAAATTTTTTTTATAACTTTAGACCATACTACTAATGTATTTTAAAAAAAGAATTAAGTAAATCCGTTAATTTTCAAAATTTGGACACAACCTCTCTCCGACATTTTCCCTATTTTTATATGTATGTTTATATGTTTCATATGTTTATATGTTTATATATTTCCCTATAAATAGGGGAAATGTCAGAAAGACGTTGTGTCCAAAAAAAGTTGAAAAAAATATTATATATATATGATGATTGTATTAAAATATATGATGTTAGATGAATTTCTGTCTCATGAATGCGTTGGTAAATCATTCATTATTGCGGGCGACTTCAACCTTTCACCTATGGACAAATATATATTTATTTATTATATTTGTTTTGTTTTAAAAATTCCATATTAAAAATTTTATATATACGGTATATGTAAATATTGGCCCTACATATCCGATATAATATAGGACCGATACATGGTCCTAATATTTATAGAACTTTCTGGATAATTTGTTTATAGCCGTAAGACATCTTTCTGACGCGATTTAAAAAACTAAAATTAAAATTAAAACCAATTATAATAAAACCACATACATTAAATTTCCTCAGTTATTTGACAACAGAACTTAAAAAACTTCGAAAAAAGTGAAAAAAGTTTTTTTTTTATAATAGATGAGAAATTTGCTCACTTTTAGAATTTCATCGATATCTTATTTATAATATCTTATTATGAATATGCAAAATGCCCTGTTTATGCATGAAATATTAAAAATTTTTCAAATTTTTTTGCACTATGTTTAAGAGCTTGAATAGGGCTATTTTGTGATATCCACCTTTACGAAAGATACTTGATAGGACAGAAGTTATGACCGGTTTTATAAAAACGTAAAAGTGTCCGATTACTTTAAATTCCTACTGTATGTATATAATTGCTTGTTATTTGACAATATAAAATAGAAAATTATAGTTGATGATGCTAAAACTATACAAAATTCACGGAAAAACTTACAATTGTTAGAAAAACTTGTTAGATCACATCGAAAATATTCACTAAATATAGATCTCCTTGATCTTCCATATAATCCATACATTGAACAATAGAAATGAAACTTTTTCTTACTTCTTCCGTATGCCAGTGTCAAATATATAATTTCACTAACCTGCATACTTCCAAAGTGGATTAAAAGTCTTTTCAGAGATAATCCTCAAAACAAAAGAACGAACAGCAAGAATATTATTAGACTTTTTGGTCAAATAAAAGTCATTCATAAAACAATATGCATGAAATTAATGTTATGGACTTATAACGATATTTAATATCGTTACATATATAATACAAAAATTTCGGAGAGGAATTCACCGTTATTCTTCGATTTCGGAGAGGAATTCACCCTTATTCTTCGATTTCGGAGAAGAATTCACTCTCAAAATAGTGAGAAATCCATTTCGGAGAGGAATTCACCATTTGGATCGATATCGGAGAAGAATTCACTCTAAAATCATATATTAACTCCATTTAGGAGAGGAAATTACTCTGAAGTCAAACTTTTCAAGAAAATAGAGTTAAATTCGATTCGATTCGAGTACCTGTACCGATATCAACTCTTCAATCATCTCCAACGCACCTGTAGTAATTACACCGTTAGTCCCCGGTGACGCATCGCAATCCTCAGATATGGATCGTATTCTCAAGTCATCAACTTTCCAAGAATTATTAGAGAATTCCTCGACTAATACCGGAAGGAAAAGAAAAAACGACGATACAAACGTAATCTCTACAAATCGTCAAACTCCTTCGACTGTCAATAAATTTTCTAAATCGAATCCTAGTAACGTCGCAATACTCAACGAACTCTCTGAAATCAAACAACTGCTTCGTTTGCTCCTGAACCGAAACGCAACACCCACGGTGAAACACGAAATCGGTTGTCAAACTGTCGACATTGAATTAGTGATATCATCAGTTCGTTCTCCATCACAAAAAACGAAAACGAACGATCTCACCGCATCTTCCGATTGGTTCTCCAACAGGACTTCCGTCCTGCGCGCGAAGCTAACGTCTAACGGCGAGGCAGCTCGAAAGGAGACGACTGTTTCATTCGATAATCTACCAATTCCTGCACAATTCCATGCGATCAACTCTTCAGGAAGCAACAAAGCTCACGGCATCAACGGGATCTGTCCAAAGCTCGTGCAATGTTATGAAGAGAGACCCTCGCCGATTCTTCTCGAAATCGTTAATCAGGCTTTCTACACAGGAGTGTGCCCCGTGGAATGGTTGCACTTTAGAGCAATTCCTTTGCTGAAGAAACCATCTAAAGATGCACACGAACTGAATTCTTACCGTCCGATCTGCATCAGTCCGTTCATGCTTCGTCTCATCGAGCGAATGGTACTCAATAGATACAAGACGAGTTTTTATTCATCTCCTCATCAATTCGCCTACAGAGCTGCTGATCGAGGCGTTCATCCGATTCTTATCATATTCCACTCATTATTCTTCGAAGCTCGACCACAACGCGCACAATTACACGTGTTGTTCCTCGATGCATCGAAAGCTTTCGATTCCATTGACGTAATTCCTCCATAGCAGCTCGGAACACACCGGATATGGTTTTGCGTTTTCTTCGTAAATTATGTTTCTCTTCCATCGTGTCGATATCACTCGATCATACTCTAGGAACTCCTTTCTTGGCCAACAATGACGTCAGACAAGGTTCCATCCGGGGA
>JALJEE010000080.1:0-24929 GCA_023231475.1 Seison nebaliae | reverse complement strand
CACATTGATCAAAAGAGCTTTCTGATATTTACCGAGACAAGTTCGGAGTCTCGTGAAATATTTATCTTTCCAAACCTTTTTATCTTCCTTAACCATCTTCAGTGATTAGGGATTATTAACAGTTTAAAGATTATTAAAAAGATTAAAATGATATTCTGTGAAAAATAAAGAATAGAGCACATTTAGAGAAGACATAAAAAATAATTTATTATAAAAATAAAAACAATGTTAAATACAAAAGAAATGTAATCGAAAGATTCAGTGATGATTATGAAATTTACACATGAATGTTGCTGTTGTTAAATGAGATGGATGTAAAAAGCTGAGAATTTAAATTAAAAAAAACAAAAATATTTTTCTAAATTTAAATATTTTTCTAATGTTCTTACCTATAAACTCATTCCGTCAACTTCAAATTTCCGCTCAATTCATTTACAAAGTTTGGTACAGGTTTACTTCCATTTTTTGAAGAGAATACATTGCATATTAGTAATTCTTCTTTTGCAGATTCTCTCATTTTTAATTTTTCCAATTTCTTTCCCAATTATTTTCTTGAAGAAACATTTCCTAGAATGCCTGTGAATTTAATTGAAGGTCAGTTTGAGATAAAAGATTATCAGAAAATCAGGAAGATTGGTGAGGGAACATATGGCATCGTTTATCGTGGTAAGAATTTATTGACTGGACGTGACGTAGCATTGAAACGTGTTAGATTAGACGGAGATGATGAAGGTGTTCCTGCCACAACAATCCGAGAGATTTCCTTATTGAAACAAGTGCAACATCCGAATATCGTCCAATTATTGAACGTAATAATGAGTGAAAATAAAATTTATTTAATTTTCGAATTATTAGACGTTGATCTAAAGGAGTATATGAATCAAGTGAAGGAGAATCCCAAATTGAAATTTGATGTCAAAAGTTTGATGTTTCAACTTACATCAGCATTGCATCATTGTCATGTTCGACGAGTAATTCATCGTGATCTCAAACCGCAAAATCTTCTAATCCAAAACGGAATTATTAAAGTTGCTGATTTCGGATTGGCTCGTGCCATCACCTTACCAATTCGAGTATATACTCACGAAGTCGTCACTCAATGGTATCGTGCACCAGAAATATTGTTGGGATCATCTCGATATGGACCAGGTGTCGATATTTGGAGTTTAGGTTGTATCATGGCGGAAATGTATGTAATGAAACCACTTTTTCCTGGTGATTCCGAAATTGATCAAGTATTCAAAATATTTTATGTTCTCTCTACTCCGTCGGAAAGGAAATATCCACATCTCACCAAATTACCCTCCTTCAATTTCACCTTCCCACAATGGCCAACTAGTCGATTGAAATCGACTATTAATGAAATACCAGACGTAGCTTTCTCACTTTTGGAGAAAACTTTGGAGTATTGTCCCAAAGAACGAATATCAGCGGGAGAGATGTTGAAACATTCTTATTTCAGTCAAATGAAACCTATCAAAACTGGTAATTAACTTACTTAATTATAAACTATTAATCTCGACCTTCCCTCCATTGTCAGTTAGAAATTAATTAAGAAAATTAAGTTTTTCTTTAGTTTGTTTAACTTATATCGATTTATTTCCGCGAAATTTACCACACATTTTTTTTCCATTTTTTATAATTATTATTCTTTCCAATAAATTAAAATTCTGTTTAAACTTAAAAGAGCAAAGAAATAAAATTCGTCATTTATCTCAACTTGTTGGATCATTCTCGTGTCAGTTTGATTCATTTGATATGATTTTCAATTTAATGTTTTGGAAACAAAGCATTTTAGGACGAAAGAAAATTTTTTAATTTTTCAAAGTCTTTTACCAATACTATAGTTAGGTTTGTTAAATAAGTTTCTTTTGAAATGTTGTTGTTGGATTTTCCTTAAGCTAAATTTTAAATAGTTGTTTTTGGCTCAAATTGAGATGAAGAAAGAACAAACATCAGTTTTTAGCTTCTTCTGCAATAGTAGAGATCTCATAATGTAAAACCTAAAAAATGACACTATTTACCTCTTGTTTATTTACTTGTTTTACCTACTAAATGGTAAACCATTTCATTTATTATTTGTCAATTTCCCATTTCAGTTTAGCGAATTTCTCATCTTCCCAAATTGAAAAACATTTAAAAATATATTAAACTGTAATATTTCCTAATTATAACAAACTATTAAACTATTAATAATATTACAAATTGACGGAAAAATGGATGTTGGTGATTAAAACGGTTTTCTTTCCATAATAAGAAGAGAAGAAAGTATTATGTTTAAATGGAGAAAGAATTATGAGAGTTAAGAGAATTAATTTTTTTGTTTACTTTTATTCTTAAAATTTTCAGTTAATAAATTTCCTTCGTCAAATAGTCACAGGGGTAGAATATGTTGGGAGAGAAATATGTGAAATATTTCGAAAAATTAAACGAACATTATTTCAAAGAATATAATGCAACGAAATTTCTCGAATCATTGAAATCAGATGACGAGATTGAGAAGGAGTCATTCCATTTAGTATTTGCCATCGGAACGATTTACTCGAACAATTCTTACGATCAATTCCGTCAGAAGTTTCATGGAATTATACAGTTTCCGGAGACATTCCTAAAAGTTTTGTTCGAAGTCATTAAAGTTCCTTCTCTTCATTATTGTAATCGTAAAATTGTTATATAACATTTATTTCAGAAGGAAGATCAATATCATCATTCAAATTTACCGGAATTGATCGATATCAAATGGAATATCGAAGACGTTATCGGAGTTTGAAATTGTGAAAATTTCAGATAAAAATTTAATAAATTTTTCTACAATTTTCAGAATTCTACAAAATGGAATTTACATACAACTCGAATATTGATTCAATTTCTCATTTGTGATGAGAATGGGAAAATTAATACTTTAAATGTGAATATGAGTGAAGAGGAATTCGGATATCTGTTTCGTGAATTGACGAAAATGAAAAATTGTATTAATAAAAAGTTGGAACTGTAAAAGATTTATAATAATAAAATTTAATAAAATTGTTCGATGTGTTCAAATAAGATGTTATTCCGTTTTATCAGTCGAATTGAGGAAAATTAATTGATCTGCAATAATATTTGTCACATATCGTTTTTGTGATGGTTCTTGGCCATCAACTAAACTATAATGTAATTTGCCCGTGACGAAAATTCGATTTCTGAAAAAAAAATTTTTTGAATTTTTTTAATAATGAAAAGAAAAAGTGAAACCCTTTTCGAACATAATTCTCGATGACGGGATGGAGAACTTTGTTGAAGACGCTGATTCGATGCCAATCCGTTCTAAATCGTTTCTGTCCATTTTCTTTATCTCTTCCCATATATTCATTCGTCGCTAAAGAAAATAGAGCGACTGGATGAGTATCATTTCCAGCAAATTGCGGATCTTGTCCAACACGTCCCATTAATTCCACCCGATTATATGAACGTTCTCTTGTTATGTTTCCATTATCTTCGTTCCCTTCGAAATTCGACGATTGACGATTATTTGTTGATACTAATTTATTTCTTGCAATATTTATAGACGCACCAAAAAATTTGTTTGTGAACATGACAAAAAGTGAATTTGTCTTTCAATTTTGTTGAGGTAATTCTACAAATTTCTCTTACCTGGAAATAACGATTCCAGAAAAATGTTGGGATTTGTTGAGATTTTGGAAAATTGAAATTTTGAAGAAATGTTTTCAAGTTCGACAATTAGTTTTTTGAAGTCGTCGAAAATTAGAGTTTTAACTAAATGAACTATAAGCTTATGGAGATCCGGCAATGGAAGATCGGGAATATGTCAATTCTGATAAAGGAGTTAAGATAAGGAAAAATGAAGATTATGGACTGCCATTATTCAGTGAACGTTATGGAAAGAAGTTGAGTAAGAGAGAAGAAATTTTCTCCAACTTATTTTCTTATTCTGCAAGTCGTTCCTTATTACGGAAGAAACAATGTGAAGAAAAAGTGATCGATTGTTTGAAGAATGGTTAAATTATTTTATTAATTAAATTCAAAGAATTTTTCACTAAATTTTTAATTTTTAAAATTAGATCCTGGTGTAAAATTAATGAGTCGTGCTCTGAAATTGATGGGATGGTTTCCATTTCCATTTCCACTTTCAATTTCATTCATTTTAGTCCGTTTAATCCACAATATCATATCGAATGTGAACGATGTGAGAACGGCGTTCTTGGAGGTTTCGATGTCAAATCAAATCAAGTTATTATTTTTTTTAAATATTCAAATTCTTTTCAATTGTCTTTAACAAAACTTTAAAATGACAAATTAGATCGTTGTACAGAGTAATAAAATTTTCCGAAATAATTTATCGAAAACTTTAATTAGCTCGATGATCGAAGCTTATGATTATTGTTCTTACAATTACAATATCGATAATATCGATCAAGTGGCATGTACGCAGGTTTGTTATTTAAATTTTTCTTTGAGAGAATTGAACAGAATTTGAAAAATAAAAAAAATTAAATTTAAAAAATTTGTTATTTAAAGTTAATTCTCAATTTCAATGACGAAAATTCTTTTAGGAATTGCAATATAATTCTTCATGAATTAATTCATCTTTATGATCATTGTGTATATGAGATGAATTGGAAAGATGATATTGATCATGTCGCTTGTAGTGAAGTTTATTATGAATTTATTTGAAAGGAGAGAAAGTTTGAGAAAGTTTGAGAGAGAAGTGAGACTTCCCTTCAAGTTCATTTGCAATATTTATTTATAATTTATTATTCAAAAAAATGTAGAGGGGAAGAAGAGGAAGTAATTCACTTGATAATTCTATTTATTTTCATAGATCAGAGCGGCAAACTTAAGCGGTTGCCATTCGTGGACGGATAAGAATATATTTCAGAATCACGCCGATTGTGTAAAAGAAAATTCTGTTCGATCTTTACGGATGATTCGCAATATTACACAGAAGGAAGCGGAGAAGAGAATTGATAAGATCTTCCCAATTTGTTACAGTCGATTAGAACCGTTCGGTCGACGGATCTATCATCAACGAGATTACGAACGGGCGTTTGCTGATTTTCAACGTTTCACATTGAACTAAATGAAATTTTATAAAAATTTCTTTTTTCCTTATTTTAACGATCTTTTCCGTTAATTGTTTTATTTTTTTCTTTTTCTAATTTTATGGGACTGAATTGAAAAAAGTTGTTGAGTTTATATTATGATAAGATTGTTCCATTTTTTAATTGTTTCATTTTTAAAATTGAGTTGTTTAATTGAGAAGACCTTTATAAAATGTCGAAAGAAAAAATCGATTTTGAATTAAAATTAATTTATGGTCCTTCCAAAAGTATCGGCACTTATTTCTGGACGAACAATCCACAACGTATTAGAGGACTCTCGAATTTGCTAGCTAATCATGGTCATGAAATGATTATTGAATATGATGAGAATTTACCAGTTTACACAGTTTATATTACGGCAGATGATAAATTAATTTGGTTCTGCAATTCACGTCAATTGGACATTAGTGTCGACGGCGAATTAGACGAAGTCGTTCAAGATGCACTTGAGGCCGTAGAATATTGCGTCACTCTTCAAGAAATTCATGAGAACTGTGACGAGATATTAAAGTGAAATTTTATTCATATTATTGTCGAGCGAAACAAAATGTGTATGAAATATTTTTCTATGTTCTGAATGGGAAGGTAATTTTAATAAAATTCGATTGATAATTGTTTGAAGTAATTGGAGGAGGAGGAGGAATTAGATGATGTACAACCATCATTCTACAAGGAAATTAGGGAGGAATAATACCTTTGCTCGAATATAATTAAAAAATCCATTTGTCATTACTGCGAGTCCATATACATTCTATAATTTTATTAGACATATAATTGTTAAATCCTTTTTTTTTGTATCAGTGTGCTCGTTGTGTGTGTTTGTGTGTGTTTTTGCGTGTATGTGTGTGTGTATGTGTGTGTGTGTGTTGTTGAATGAAATTAAATGGAGAGAAATCTAAAGAATTTTCTTTCCATATCAGTTTTGATGAAGGATATTGCCTGGTAATCTGACGGAAAGATTTCTTTATTTATTATTCTTCTTTTACATGAACTAGAAAAAAGAAAGAATAAATTGTTGCACTGACAATTTATATCGAATATCCAACGGCCATAATACGAAAGAACAAAAAGGATGACATGGCAATTGAAGGACGATAACTCTATCTATCTCTACTCATCCCTATCGGAAATTTCCATTTATTATATATATACTTCTTTATTGAAGACTGAAGTCGCTAATAATACGTTAAGATTATATGGAGAGATAATGATAACATTATGTGAAAGGTGCCACTCCCAATAGAATTGAACTCTTTAATTTTTCTTTATTATTATTCATCAATTCATTACCAATCTTATGATTATACGTATGTGTGGGACAGGTAAGGTTATATAAAATAATGATTTCCATCTATTAAAATACTTGCACTTTTGGAAGTTAACTTCATTTGTGCTGAAGAATTTATGTCCGAACAAGAAAAGAAGAAAACTATTCATAAGAACCGAATAGTAATCATTCATTCTTCATTTGACATCGCCATACGGTAACATTAGATATATGTTACATAATAAAAGAAGGTATCATCTATGTGGACGAGAGGAATGTTGATGCGAGTATAATGGAATTGAATAGAAGACGAATTATCATTCGATTTAGTATAAATTCGTTATAAGAGACGATTGCACATTGTTCCACATGTAGTATTGCATGTATGAGAAATGGAGGAAATGCATACTTTGAGAGCAATCGAATAGAAAGATGCATATCATCGATAAAAGACCTTCGACTATTTTTCTTTCATTTAATCTTTTTCCCAATTGTTAATCACCAATCGCTATTCTACTTATAAATCGACATGTAATTCAACAACATCAACAATAACAACAACATTATTATTAATGGGTCCCAATGTTATTTAATTCATATAATTATTTACTTATTCAAAAGGATTATTCGTTCAGAGAGCTGATGGGAACATTTTCGTTCATTCTTTATAATTGTCGAAATTTTGAATATCGAACTATATTATTTGAGTGTTATTTGAAGAGAATAGTTCAATTTATCAATAATGTCTTCCTGACTCTCGTCGACACTATTAGGAGATCATGACCGTGTTAAGAATTTTGTTTTTCTTAATAAACTTCTTCTTTCCTTTTTCTTCTTTATTTCATTAAACATCATTTATTCGTAACATCATTAAATGGTTTCGATTAGGAACATATGTATTAACAGAATATATCATCATCATTTATTCTAGAAGATGTATGGTTTGAAGAAATGATCGGTACCAGTCGACCTCATTGTGAGGTGAACGGAAGAAATGGAGTAACGACTACCGAAGGATAACTTCAACCGACTTGAATTAATCTTTCTACTTCATCTTCCCAGACAATTCTATTTCACGTCATGTTCAATGTTATTTCATGCGCTTCCATTGTCTTCCCATTGTAACGATGAGTAATACATATTGTTTACTCAAGATGTACCATGAAAATTGGAAGTTGATCCTTCAACAGAAAATTCCTCTCCATAAGATAACTCAGTAACCATACCTCATCCCCACTCACTTTCGACAAGCAACGACGGATATTTATTATTAATAACTGATTGACAATGACTGATAAGAAACTTTGTTGAATAAATTTATTGAGATTGGGAGAGTGTGAGATAATATTTATTAGAAGAAGGAACGATTGAATGAATCGGGACTACTAAGGGAATTAATGAATATGACGAGAATTAGCTCCGTTCCAATCAACCTTATACCCCCAAATTTCCAAGCTCAAATTTCCGCATTCGATCGATTCATATGTTAGGGAGATACCAATATTTGTTTATTCATCTTCATTTATCCAAATCATAATTCATAGTACAATAGTTGAACTTCCACATACAATCCATATTCAATCAATCCTTCTTCACACATCGATCGGCACAGGAATTAGGGAAGCAACAATCACAATGTCCATATGCATGCATTCTCTTCTTCTTATTTACAAAGATTATTTTCTACTATGTTTTTCCCAAAGAACGCAGCATGTGCTACATATGATCAATGTCTCCTCTATACACATCAAAATTCCATTTCGAATACTTCTAATTTCATCGGACAATTCTCAACTCTAAAATTTCCTTCCAAAAAAAGACATTTCTCCATTTAAATTTCCGACATTTTTTCATCGTCTCTCAAATTATTAAAAAATATGTCAAATTTAAATTATTATTATCCATTCACAAATTTCTCGATTCTAAACTGTTGTTCTTTATCGTTTTCGATTTATCTTTTTCCTGGAGTTTTCCTTGAAAGAATTCTCTCATGTAAATGTTTATCTGAATTAATGTTCAATTGTGATAATTTGTGTTGATGATGAATTCTTCGAATTTGTCGTTGAGAAATTGTAAAAATTAAAGAAAATTTATTGTGAAATGTCCGAGATGAAAATGATGAATTGTCTCTTTTCTTTGGAAAATTTTTGAAATTGAGTCGTTTTCTCTAATTGTTTCATCAGAAAAAAGATTGATGATAGATTGCCTAACAACTAATACAATAGTACAATCTTTCTCATAGGAAGCTAACCACATTCTCGACTATTCCACACCTCCTCCAGTCATAATCGTTCGTTTGTTATACTTTGCTAGATAATTTGTGGATTGTCAAAAACTGAATTTGTGAATGGAAATTATTTAGGTTAAAAATCATAGTTCCATCACTCAACTTCCCGAAGAGACGTGTTAAAATTAAATGACTTCTTTCTTTACCTGTTCAACTGTATATGTGACGGAATGTTATGCAACTTACTTAATTAGAAGATACCGCGATAATAAATCACTACTAATTTCATGCAACTGACAATTATATGTGCTAACTGATCATCCAGTTGGGTTAATGGAATTGTAAGTTTAGA
This sequence comes from Seison nebaliae, assembly GCA_023231475.1. NCBI lineage: Eukaryota > Metazoa > Rotifera > Pararotatoria > Seisonacea > Seisonidae > Seison > Seison nebaliae. Next base: position 15,981 of record JALJEE010000080.1, on the reverse strand, counting down.
CTGACAGTCGATTTCCATTTTTTGATTATAATGATATTTGGTCAGTTGAGTTGAGATGGAAGGAAAAGGAGAACGGATTTTTTTTTCCGAGAGAAAAAACGGAAATAAACGACATACTTCATAATCGTATCAGATTCATTTTTCTCATCAACTAACACTCCCGATTTGTCTTTTCTATGTTTTCCTTATTCATTTAATTTCATAAACATTATCGAATTCCTTCTTTACTAGAAGTTTATTAAAAGGATGCCTTACCATCTCCTCTCAACCATCGAGAAAGATGTGTCCTGTGAGACATCATTCACATATGTGGAACATTTATTAATAATTTTCCTCTTCCAATATCTCTCACATTAAAGCAATTACAATTTGTTAGAGAATACATCTGTACGATTAATCTATATTTTCAAACGTCACCATTTCTCGTCCGTCATTTTTAGTAAATCATTTTCTCCCACAATATCAATTTGGCGTAGCAATTTCATTTTATTTATTATCGTCATATGTCCAATTAAAATACTTTATCTATTTGTCTTCATCGATGAAGATGTATTAATTGATGGAACCATCAGACGAATCCATCAAAATGACGACACTTTCCAAAAATTATTCGAATCTTTTCCTCCTGATCTGAGAATATTTGGAGATCTCATCACATCTGAAATATCAATTCTCTTCTTTAGATTGAGTTATCTCTCATGTTTCCATCGAGATATGTCACTTAAAATAAATGGATTGTCTGAAACGGATTGATCGAATGACAATCGATATGTATTGACGACGAACAATCGATCAGACGTTTTAAAGAAGATACTCGTAATTGATACGTGAAGAAGTAAAAAGGAATTGGACTATTCCGTCTCCAACCAATAACAATACTTAATATGAATCTCCAACGAATGGTATGTAATCGGTGTTACCTAATCCTTCCATTCCTTCAATTACTACTCTTACGACGTCAGATACTGGTGGAAGGGAAAGTTATTCTTTATTAAACATCAACTTCTTTCAATATATCTCTCTATTTTTTTTCCTTTTATTGATAATAATTATAATATTTAAAATAATTATAATATTCGATAAAATTCCATTCGGCTAACCTTAATGGAAAAATTCGATCGGAAAATCGTAAAATGTGACGACAAACAAAATTTCGTATATCGATATAAATCTGTACAATTAACAATACAAATTGGTATAATTTGACGAATGTTGACGAAAATCATTTGATGGAAATGGTGTACACATCACATATCATACAATAATAATCCAATACAACTAGCTGTTAAATGACAAACGGAATGAAGGTTTATTAAAAGGTTAATATTAACATCTGATATTATACGATATTGTCAGCAGCAATCTTCCGCTCGCTCTTTTTTTGTTTAATCATCTTCATGCGATTATCCAATTCAATATTTATTTGCTTTCCTCTCATTCCTCCACTTGAGAAATTATCCATTTCTCCAATCTCGGCAGCCTTCGCTATCTTAATTTATTTGTGTTATGAACAGAAAATTCTTTCATTGATTTGACTAGATAATAGTGTAAATATTACTGCTACTCTACTGTTTATGAAGCAAGTCACATAGGCAACAGGAAATGTTATTATATCGACATTCGTAAATTTACTTATAAATCAAGATTTCCCATATTCGCTACATCTGATTCTTCAATAATTTCATAACAAAAAAGACTAATTTCATTCGTTTGCTCACTCGAACTATGCTTGCTAATCCCTTTTTCTTTTTCATCCGATGTCTTCATTTTCAAATTATTTATCATTTCATTAAACTCATCAAATATTATCGATCATTGATGACATTCGTGCGTTTAACGATTAATAACAATGACCAACGGTCAAGCATTTCATCACATATCTCTCATTCCCGTACACACTTCAACACATTCGACACTCACGGCAAATAGAGAATGTTTCGATAAATATTTAGAAAAATCGTTCAATCATCTTCAATAATTTTTTATGACGCATTTCACAATCTCTCCCATTATCATCATTCTCCTCCTCAATAACTGTCGTTTAGTGTTCACATTTATTTAGTGGTTGTAAAGACAAAAAAGAAGAATCTCCTTTAGCGAGGACTTCAACTATTTTTATCTTTACGATTTTTTACGCCCATATTTGAAAGGATGTCAAAACCGAATAATTCTAGTCCAAACTTTACGTATGAATGAGAAGAAATATGAAATATTTCTTCGTAGGAAACGCAGAAGGAGGGAACAATTCAAAAGGTCGATAGATATTCGAGATTCGCTTCTTTCTTTCTCGAAACTCCAACGTTGTCATCGTCATTATCATCAACGTCATATATTTGACACATTCGACAATTCATGAATTCTCCCCGAAACACAAAACGAAATTGAAGATTAGGTTAGTTGTCAGAAAGTGAATCGTTTCACGAGAGAATAAGATCTAATTCCTTTCTTTATCTTTCGACGAGATGAAATATCAATCGAATCAATACCATCATTCATTCTCCTCCACACTCTGATAAGTTGAATTATAGTTATTGAAAAATAATTCCCAATTCTTTTCATTGTTTTTTTTTGTTTTAGGGAAATATTAATAATTTCCGGTATTTTTTTTGCTCAAAAAATTAAACAAGAATTTTCCTTCCGAATTGTCGATAGTTTGAGCTCAATGTAATTCAGAAAACATATTGCGGAGTGGTGTTAAGTAGAGTAAAATGGAAAAGAAAATGGTTGAATGGAAAACGTAATTGTAAGGATGATGTTTGAGTTGAATGTATGAGATAATAAAAATATGGATGATGGAAATGGAGACGTAGTAGTGTCAACCGACAGACTAGACTCATTTTGGATTTTTATTGAACGAGAATAATTACTTTATTCAACCACGTTGTTGCATGTGCTCATTTCAATTTTGACAACTATCTGCATATAATTCTTATTATTACATATCTTCATTATCTCTTGTTTCTCAAACAATTACCCGACTACTAAATGAGTAAGGGCGCGGGGTGGGGAAGGAAGGAAGGAATAATAGAGAAACCAAACAACAGAAAATGAGGATTCTACTTCTATTTCTTATTATCCCAAATTCCGCGAAAGGAGGAGAAAAAATTAATAATTCAATTCCGTTCGATTGGGAACTCATCGTTTATTTTGGAGTAGAATATCAGATTCTTCTTCTCATCATCCCATTCTCATGGAAATATGCTGGAAAGTCTGATTAATTATCAAATATCATCTCAAATGTCTTTCAAATAAATAAAACTTATTAACCATTCACCACCAATCATCCATGAGTCTCAAGTAATCAAGTCTTCCTTTTAAGAAGCTTTCCTGATAACATCTTCATCATTCACATAAATTCCTATGTTATCTCCCTTAACAACTGATCCCTCGTCCCCCACAAAACCAACGAAGACAACGCTACTATATTATAAATTTGTTGTTGTTGTTGTTGTAGTAGTTAGTCGTGTACGTTTTTAGTACTTACTAAAATGGGAAAAATTGGGATTTTCTTTTATCTCCTTTTTATTCTTATATTATTTGTTTCATAAAAAATTTCGGATTCATCTAATGATTGATCATGAGAATTAGGTGATAGAAAAGCATTATCCATTTACAATCAAATTAGATTTGCCGACGATATTGTTAGAAATAACGTTATTGATCGATAATCACTCTTAAATATACTCGTATATTCTCTTCAATCCCGATTGAAATCGATATATGGATTTTTCTTTTACTTCATTTCATAATTTCATTAATAAACACAATCAGTTTTTTCAACTAGAATTCAACAAGAACCTTCAATCCATTTCCTCCGTTATCCCCCTTAAAAAAACGGAGAATTGTATGACGTTTCCGTTGGATTGGGTGAGTAATTGTCGCATTAGGCCCCGTCGCTTCACTCTTTCCTATCAGCTGTACCTCATTAACAATCAATGAATAATCCGACCGAGAGCTTGAAACCGTTTAAGTTAAAGTCAAACGACCTTCTATTTCAATCATGCCACGGACGAACTTTTCCCTTACGAAAAGAAATATTTCCTTAAAAAATATTTTCATTCGAGATAGAAACATGAAATTGTTCAATTTCAGTTTTCTTTCTCTCACTCGATATTGTCGCCCTCCCTTCCTTTAGTTGCCCTCCCGAAAAAGAATTGACGAGGTTAAGTGAAGAGAATCGAATATTCATTTCTGTGTAACTTTTGAATTGAAAAACATTTAAAGAAGTTATTCTCTCACAGTGAATAATATTTAATCGGAGAATAAAAGGATTTGAGAATAAAACGAAGAAGATGTGAAGAAGAAAGAATCGACATCTATTAGAAGAAAAGTTTCGTTTGAAGGCAATTCTTTCACACTTTTTCTTTCAAAGAACAAACTATTGTTTATATTGTTCTGACTTTCATTCCAATCAGATTTTCATGTTTCTTTCAGAAAAGAAAATATAGAAGTTATTTTCAATCAAATAAGAATCGGTCTCATCCAAATCTTTCATTTCGATTGTTCTTCCCTAACATTTTTTAGTTACTGAGATTCAATTAGTGGTAGTAGTGGTTGAAATTAATGGGAGCGATAGAACTAGATTGATGTTAAGTATGTATTTGAAATTAACGTCTTAATCGACAGTTGTTAAAGCGATTTCCAATTATTTCATATCCGTACCGACCGCCATGTCAAGTGTAATTAAATTTGGGTAAGAGTAGCAGCTGTATATGAAATGTCTTCCTTATAAATGTCAACTATTTATTGTTGTCAGAAATGGTGTTGATGAAGTACAATCAGATGCTAATCATTTGCAGTGTTCAGCTTTGGCGGCTGTGGAAAAAGCCTAACCGAATCCATTAAGTGGAATATCAAACGATGTCGACGACTTCAAATCTGAGAGATATACTTAATTTTCTTTCATTTTCCATTTCTTCTTCCAAGAGAAGTTTCCTCTTTTCAAAAATTCTTTAAGAATTTCTATTTTCATTTTGGGGATAGTTTTCGATTTTAGTTAGAGAATTTTCAGTTAGTGTAAATTCGGAATTATAAATTATTAGGGAATTGTCAAACTTGGCTCATTATTAATATTTATGTGTTGCCAATTATTGAGTTATTATCATGTAATTCCTAATTATGTATTCGTTATGTTGCACCACGATTACAAAAGAAAAAAATATGGTAAAATAAAAGTAATTTCCGCTTGCTCATTTTTGGTTCGTAGAGTTTCCCCATAGTCATTCATTTCTTTCGACATTCGTTAAATGTAATTATCTGTATAAAGAGAATTATTTGTTCCTGCCGAATGCCATTATTGGTTAATCCAGTAATCTTAATTGCGCAAGAAGAAAGTTTAAGTGTGAAGTAGAACGATTTAATTCTCCATTACAATAATCAATAACGAGATTAACCATCGTCGCAAAAAGAAGAAGAAGGTTAGTGAGGAAATTGAATGAGTCAAATCTCATAAAAGGATCAGATTAATTTGAAATGAACATTCACATGAGGAGGTGTGTTCACCGATGTTATTTCCCCCATTTTTCGTCACGTATACCAGAAGAATAAAAGAAGGTTGAAATGAATATTAGTTTCATCGTTCCAGATTACACGATTACTAATTCTTTTTCAAACTATGAACTTCATAACACCATAAAAGATTACCTTTACATTTATTTCGTACGTTCGACGGGGAAAATAACAAATAAATTCTCCATTTTAACTCAATGTATAGTCGGAGATGTTTAATCCGTTCAACAAAATATTAGTTCTCACATCTTCTCCAGTTCAATTACTTTTAACTAAATCGATCCATTTTAATCAACGGAACGATCGATAACGTCTAATATCCAATTATCCTGTTTTCTTTCTCATCACAAACTGATTTCTCTCCCAAAGTAAAGTTCAACAAAATTTTAGTATTCGATTTAATTGAAAACTCGATAATTTAAAAATTTCTTCGATGACTATATTTAATGAGTAATAAAGAATAGTCTTCATTTCCGTCAATATTTTGCGAAAAAAAAAACGGTTTGGGATTAATAGACGCATCGAACCAAGGTTTCTCCTCCTCCTCGTCCTCCCACTACGAGAGAGAATAATGATAAATTTTTAGTGAATGGTTATGTTGAGAAGTAAACAGATGTAGTTGGAATATTTTCATCAGCTAAATCCAAGAAGAATCACGAATCTTTCATTCTCTCATGAATTTGATTTATGTCGAACGACTTTATCATGCGTTAAAAAAACAACGAAAAAATATGAGGGAAAGTAGAATCGGATAAACTATCGTTAAGCTGACCTATTCTTCTTGTGAGAACTGATATGGAGAATAACTGGAAAATTGTACCATAAATTATGATTTGACGAATGTTGGTTATACATCGATTTTCTCACAATTTATCTGTCTACACATTTATCTTTTCTGTCAGCCACATGTAATGTGGAAGATGAATGTTGAATTATCCATGTTCTCCTCCAAAAAAAAAATGGTTGAAACGTGTGAAAGAAAAGAAAACGGAGGAAATCCTCAAGAATTTTTCTTCGAAGCAGAATTCGGTGAAGCGAACTGAATTCACAAGGAAATTGAAATTAATTCGGTCGTATCGCCTCGCTTCTTTTTTATGAATTAGGAGAATAATCTGACATATTCCTTATGGTCGCCCTCGTAAGAGAAGGAAAGTTGTACTTATCTCGTTTATGTCATTAGTTTAAAAAATTTCGTCGTTTATTCCCAAAAGTTTCTTCGTTAAACTGATTTGTCGCTTTTCAAAAAATTATCTTTAAATTTATCTTTACTTATTTCTCATCAACTTTTTGCCCATGGACCGCAGAGTCACAGATTAATGTTGAACAGTTTTAATGGCTTCATCTCATGTTTCGTCGATCAATCATCAACTCCTCACAACTTCTCTCATCACATCCGAGATTGGAGGAACGACCCGTCACTGATAAACTGTTTCGACATCTCATCGTCAATATTCTGCTTGTCTAAGGGAACGTTGATTGTCCCATTTATATTGGATGTGCTTAATAATTTCCACTCCCATTTATTTCTTCATACGATCTCCGATCGGGAGAGATTGATAAAACGGACAAATTTGAATTCTATAAAAAATTCTGCAATTCTAAATAGAAAGTTATTGACAAATCAATTTGTTTTCGCTAAAATATCGATTAAGTAAAATTATCGAAATAGAGGAATTTGTAAAAATGTAATTAATTCGTAATTTATATCAATTCTAACCAGTTAGTAAGTTGAGTTTCGTGTTCATTCTTTCCAATGGCAACAACAAAAATTTTTCATTGAAAACAAAAATTATTTTTTACATTCTTTCCTCAACGAAAGATACGTGTTAGTTAAATGTCCATTTAACATCAAATGATTTTCGAAAGTTACCTGGATATCGATGTGCTTCACATTTATGTTCTTGTTATTTTTTAATAAATATCTCCATAACATTCCTATTAAGAATGGTTGAATGATGAAAGGAGTAATCAGATCAAAAAAGAAATCATAGATCATCAAAATGTTGTGGTCAGTAAACTTTTCATTAGGTTCATTCTGAAGACATACGTTGAACGAATGTTATTTTTACCTCAAAACAGAGGAGAAAAGAATATAAAGCTGAATTAATTCGTTTAGGATTGGGAATTGACTTCTCTTCACTCACCACCAGTCGTCGAGTGGAAGTTGTTTGAAGTAAAATATTGAAGGAACATGTAGTAGCCTAAGAGAATTGGTAAAAGAGAAGTTGGTTCATTAGCATTTAAATCGATTCGTTATATCTGCGGGAGAAACACTTCAGATTAATTTCATTAGAGACATTAGAGATTATTCAAATGTTACAGAAAAATATCGACTACTTAATATTCCTTTCGATGATTTCAGTAATGACGATTATTATATTAACTTCTCCATACTAATTTGTCGGTTTTGTGGACAAACGTATCCGAATGGACAATTGGAAAAATATTCAAAAAACGGTTTTCTCTCCGAATCTTTCCGATAAACCAGTTTAATGATAATTATCTCGACTATCCATTGTCGATAAATGGTGGAGGAGAAGAGTAGGATGTTTAAGAAGATTGATTTGAAGTTTATCCGATTTGTCCTGTTTCAAATCACTGTGATCGATTTGTTTGAAATCAAGATTGATCGTTTTTAATTTTCTGAGAATTATTTCTGGCTTATCATTAAGAGAATAAACGTCGAATTAATTTGGAGAGGAGAAGATGGGGGATAGACAGAGCCGTTATCAGATTGGTAATGAGAGAAAATGATCATCATAAGTATGATGACCAGACTATGGATTAACATTAATAGAATATCTTCTTTTGATGATGGAATGAATAAATAAACAACAATAGATATCTAAATGAATTGTATTTTGCCGACATCCGCTGATAATTCGTTTTCTTTCTTCTTTTTTCCGTTTTCTTTCTATTCATTATCATCCCATGTCATTTCTTATTCCGCCATACCACACATTCCTCCATATTCTCTTCCTTTTTCTTCTCATTTAGATTCAACAATAACTTCCAAACTACATCTGCCAATATTGCTGAATGAAATGAATACGAATCTCCGATCAACATTCGATGTCTTCTCATCGAAAGCATCGGTTGGTGACGATGTCACTCTTCCTTGTTTAGCCGTCTACGATTATTTCGACGAGTTAGGCAGACGTTACCCGACCACGGCTCCATCCGAACATTCCGTCTCACCCTTATATGTTCGGTGGTTTTTCAACGAGTATATCGAATCGAATACAAAGCCAATTTTGCCTTTACCACTTCGAAGTCGAATAAATGACACCGATCGAGTCATTTATAATCATACATCAGCTGCACATATGGTGGGTGGTGGTGTGGACAAACAAGACGAGCTGAATACGAAAAATAATCATCTAATTTCAAATTTGGGTAAATTTGGTATTTATGTTACACCGAAACTACAGAATAAAGTCAATTTATCAAAACCTGATATTGAACTAATAAGAGATTGGTCATTAAAATCGTCTCATAATCAACGACGTTGGCCCGAATGGCTGAGACGAGATAACCGTTTTTTGAACATTTTCACTGATTTACGAATGAAAAATATCAGAGCTTCCGATCGAGGTTATTATTCTTGTAAATTATTAGTCTCCGACGAAAAAACCACGACCAATTTCAATAATAACATCTCAATGAGTTATCAAGTACTTCTCGATATACAAGGCCCACCGTTTTGGATGGTGAAACCGAACAATCGTTTAATTCTAATAAATGGCCATCGAATGTTTATCGAATGTTCGGCGAAAGGATCACCACGTCCCACCATCAACTGGTATAAAGATGGAATGAAATTAAAAACACATTCCATCGAGAAAATTACAAATAATTTATTTAATGTTAAAAATAATTTGGAAGTCAGTTCCGTCAAAGAGTATCAGGATGCTGGAATTTATCGTTGTGAAATAAGTAATTCGTTCGGGAATATTTCTTCTACGTCAACTGTCTTCGTCAATGATGCGATAATTTTAGAGAGTTTTTTAAAAAATCAAACATTGACAGCACCGAATCCAATCCGTTTACGATGTCAAGTGAAAGACGACGCATTCCTATCAAACATTCTTATTGGTGTTGATATGATAACGAAATATTCGATAAGAACCGAATGGTTTAAAGATGATAAAAATTTATTTGAAATTGATCGAACGAATAAAAAATCGAATCGTGTCACGGCTTATTCTGATGGTTCACTAATCATTCAACAACCGACCATGCCATTCGACAGTGGATGGTATGAATGTCGTGTGAGGAAAATTCCAAAAATGTCTGATAATGATAATATGTGGAAATTGCAGAATGGACAATATTCAACCGAATCATCTTCTTGTAAAGACAAATTGATATATGGAGGGAATTGTATGATGAATCGATATGAACGAATCTCCAAATCATATATCGATGTTCAACATTTGCCCGTGTTCAGTCTGGCGGAAAGACCAGAAGGTTATTTCTTCTCTCAAAACCATATTTCCGATAAATTGGACGATCAATTCATTTGGAAAGAAACATATCCCAAAATCATAAAATGGAAACAACGACCACAAATATCCATCCAACAAATTGGACATGGAACAAAATATTTCTGGGAGAAACATAAAAAAAATTATTTCGTTAGGAAAGTTCCTGAGAACGAGACGAATATATCGAATATCTGGTGTGTAATTCCATGTCCGATCAAATCGAATCCGACGAGACTTCTTCATCAGAAATGGTGGAAGAACGATCGATTAATTGTCAATCAATCGATCGATGAATATCAGAGAATTTATTTGAATGATAATAATCCGTCGTTGTATTTTGTCGATAAATTCGGTTCACTTTATATTCGAGGTGGTTGTTTGGTGGGACGTGACGAAGGAAATTTTCAATGTCGACCAAGTAATAAAGTTGGATTTGCAGCACGTCGATCACCTCCCTTAAAGATACAAGTGAAAGAATCGAGTAAATGGATTATCAGTCCAAAACCATATTATCAGAAAGCGGCTGATGAATCATTATTTATTCCATGCTCCGCTTGGATACCTGACCATAACGAACGGTTACATCAAGTGAGAATTCAATGGATGAGATTATCAGCTGATCGGAAGAAATTAATCGAAATGAATAACGGCGCCTATATCGAAGCGAATGTTACAAAGAATGGAATAATTTGGTCGAATTTAACCATCAAACGGTTATTGAAAACGGATACAGGAACATATGTCTGTCTAGTGTATGACGGATATTTTGAAATAAAACAAATTACTCAAGTGTTCGTTGCATTGACAACACCTCAGGCGCCACATCACATTTCTATCAAACAGAAAAGTACATCGATCGATATCAGTTGGTTACCGGGATATGATGGTGGAACGATTCTTCCCCAACACTACATTATCTGGCATAAGAAAGCGAAAGAATTCTCCAGTAGTAAAATGTCTTATGTGACATCTGAAAAACGGAAATTGGATTCCATTCTCAATCAACAATCGAAAGATAATTTGAATTTGAGAAATAAAACTAATTTCAAAAATTCAAAAATTTTGAACGATCAAGAATTGTATCGTAATGCTCTCGGTTGGAATGAGATTACGGTGGATCCACCACGATCTCTAAATTACCGTCTGGAAAATATGGAACCGAATACGGAATATGAAGTGGCCATTGTTTCAAGGAATGCGTTTGGATTAGGTAGTTTTTCTCCCGTTTATATTGTCAGAACTGGAAATCCCACAACTGGTGATCGTCACTCGTTAGACGTTAATTCGAAGAATGCAAAAGAACCACATGAACGACCAAATATCGCACCTCATGACCTCGAAGTTACATTTAATCGAACAATGAATACATTATTCATCACATGGAAAGCACCGTTCCAGAAAACAGTGGATGATATAAAAAAAAATTTTTTGAAAGAAATGTTAAATTTTTATCGTTATACCATCGTCCATCGAACAACTCGAATAAAAATGTCGATTCCAACAAATTCCATCTTATATGAGAATTATCATCCTTTCAGTTTTATTGATCATAAATTAATTTCATTCAACTTCCTCCAAAACTCAAATAAAACCTCATCTCAAAACCATCAATTACCTCAACAAGATGATGCTTCGATTTATCAGAACAATTTAGAGATCTCTCGACATAAATTCAATGAATTGATGGATGAATTGACATTGAGCGATATGGGCAAATTGACGAATCATCAAAATTTGAATTATCGTTTGGAAAATGAGAATTTACTTCAATTACAACCGATCCGGTCGGGACATGTTCGAAATAAACGTTCGTCTGTTACGAAAATGCCTCAATGGAAAGTGATCGCTGATGATATTCCTGGCGATGAGACTAATTACAGTATTCCAAATGCTGATCAATTATTGAATAATTTGGATATCGATGGAGAGAATGAAATGGATGATAAGAAAGATATTTTAGTTCATCAATTTGTAGTTTATGCGAGAAATAATTTGACAGGTGAATCAGAAGCATCACTTCCATCTTATTATACTTATGATCGATATCGGGAACAATTGTATAGTCAATCGCCTTTATTGGCGACTAATAAATTAAATTTGACAAGTGCGACATTGGTGGGAATAGTATTCGGTTCTATTGTAGGTATATTCCTCCTCATTCTCGTACTCATCTCATTGGCACAATGTGCGAGACGGAGTCGAACGAATACAATTAGTCGTCATCATCGTTCAAATCAACGTCGTGCTGCTAAAGAGAAACAAAGAAATTTAGAGAAGAAGAGTTCATGCTGCTCCACCAAACACATTCGTCGTAGTCCGTCGTCATTAGGTTCTCATTTAATCGATACTCTTTTCTATTACACCTTCATCATCTTCACCTTTTCATACAATTTAGGAAGCGATGAATATTTAAGTGGATACGTACCGTTTCCGCGTCGCTTACTCAGGTTACATTCTTCTTTTCGATTCTTTCACTTTTTTCCATCATTCTCTCCATTCTCTTTTTCGTTCCCTCTTTAAAAAGTTCTTGTTCAATCAAATAAGTTTTTTTTAAGAGAATTTGTTTCGAAGAAATAGTTTTTCTCATTTTCTTCTTATTCGAACAATTTCTGTTGGAAGAAAAACGATATTTTCTTGTTTGTGATGTTAATTTGTTAAAAAGGAAAATTTTAAAAATGACTAATTTTATTTGAAAAAAAAAATTAATTATTTGGAACTAATGATGTTTATTTGGGAACGAAACGAATAGGCCAGCGTCAGTAATTGAAGCAACATCAGCATTTCCTTCAGCACAACATCATTATCAACGTCAGAAATCTTCTTCAATTAAAAAAGGAGAAAGATCACGTAGTGGCTTAAAGTTGACTGATGATATATTGAGTAATCGGAGGATAAAGGATCATGTCATTCCGAAACGGGAAGAGATTGATAAGAATAAACAACCATTTGTTACGACGTATAAAATCAAGAAGAGGACGGTCGAGTCACGACCATTTAATGAGGCAGAAATGTGTTCTTATAAATTCATCAATAAGAAAACCGATTCATCATTATCCATAACAAATTTATCAGAAGTAGAAGATGAATATCCGGAACGATTACGAGATGAAATGATTATAGATATGAGACCGAACAATGAATTCGATTATCAATTACAAGCCGGTCCACATTCTCTCACCAATACGAGAAGTGAAGAGAGTAGTAATAGTTACAGATCGAGTTTCGATTATAACAGTAGTCGAAGTAATCACACAAACCATTTAGATGATATTTATGACTCGAACATGAACGATGAATATGTTGCGTTAATCGATCATCATCATCCTAATAATGATGATGATTTGAACGGTAATTATTTTGTTAATGAATATTTGCCATCATATCCTCATGGTGTTGCTTTGAAACCACATGAAAAAGATGATTACTACGCACCACCATCCCCATCTTTTCCTTTGTCTTCGAATCCCAATGATTATTGCTTGACGTTCAATAACTTTACATCTGAAAAGAATGTTCAATTTCATGCATCAAATGTATATGGTAATTATTGTCCTTTTCAAATTTCAAAAAAAAAACTCGATTATGTGATTGTAGAGAAATAACTCTCGAATTCTCGTGATTGACCTCTCGTGATTTTCTCTTGTGCCTCCAACTTATTCTTTTTATTTTATTGCTCTTATCATTGAAAATTTGGCAGAGAAAAGAAAAATGATAAACTTAATGTGCTTCCAATGTCTCTCCTTCTATCAGTTCTTTTGTGATTCTTTGCTAATGATTATTTTTCTAATTATTCTTCCTTTCTCTTCTAATAACTTTCCCAATCTTTACAGATCAGAATTATTTGGTAAACGATTCAAGAAATTCTCAACATTTACAGCAACAACCACCTCCCCCGCCTCCACACCAACACCAACAACACTATCAACAACAGAAAGGAAAAGAGAAATGGAAAAATCGTCGACAATCGAATTGCTGAAAAGTGTCAAGACGATATTAGGAAGATTATCGATAAGGAAAAATCATAATAATAATGACGATGATGATGACGACGAAGATGTTGTTGATTTTCCACGTAACGATTCGAAAAGAAAAAAGAGAAATGAATCACCTGTAAACGATCCGGTCACCGTTCAGAGTGCGGAACATTTACGACAATTATTTCGACAAGGCACTCTATCCAAATACGGTCCAACATCATCATTCCGTTGTGATGAGTCTTTAATAAAGTCACAGAAAGACATTGTGACGGATACGTCCAATATTTGGACGATTCAAAATGATTCATCCAGTAACGATTCGGGTAACGTCGATTTATCATCAATGAAAGGAGAACGAATAAAAATGAATAATCAATTGACAGAAATTAATTTAATAAAGAAAGATTTGAAAAGTGCATTTGATAATCGAAGTATTAATTATGTTGATATGACATCGACAATCCTCTCCGAAACTAAACCGAGTAGTAACAGTAGTGGACGAGGAACATCCACCGATTGGACACGAGAACCAAATCGAGATCTCTATACGTCACCAATGATGAGTTATGATAAATTCGCTCGATTATATCACAGAAATATGAAAAGTGAAGAAATGACAATTCAACGAGAACCAACGAATAACATAGAAAATAAGAAATTTCATTTACAAAATAAAATTTATCATCCAACAACAATTAATTTAAATCGATCGATATCTTGCGTTCCACCTACCAAACCGTTTCGTGGAAGAATTCTCAGTAGAAATTTAAACGAAGAGAAACCATTCTCTCAATATTTCTGGAGTACTCGACGGAATTATCTCAAAAATACAGCTAATGATTATGATGACGCATTGACATCGACGGAAATGTCTGATCATTCAACCAGGAATTCTGACGCATCTGTAATTTCATCGGCATTATCATCAGCTCCTCTAATCTCTTTGAGGAATAATATGAGAACGAATGTCATTCCACAACGTTCGATAACGGCAGAAGAGGAATATAAAATGAAAAATGATATTCAACTGTATTCCTTGACGGAAACCGTCGAATCAAGAGACTTAGCGATACCCATCGATTACAATTCATTAGAACCAGGTAATCATCATATCGTTCATCATCAAACATTTCAAAAGGAAGCCATGTATCAACAAAACTCTGAATCTATCAACGATGATCAAGATGAAACTTTTTCTTTAACTCATTCGAGTATTTGTTGTAAAGATGTCGAATCGAAAACTACCAGAACTTCCTCATCATCAGCAACATCGTCAACATCGTCATCGAACGAATGTCAACAAACACATCAGGATATGTATGTTCATCATAATCATCCAATGAAACATATCATTCATAATTATATGAAAGGAGTTCCAGAGATCGATGTCTTCCAACAGAACACTGAGAATTATTCCGAAGGCGTCCTCATTTAAAATTAAACATTTTTTATTTATTCCTAATTTATTTCTTTAGAAAATTTCATTTCATCAATTCGTTTCCACTAATCCGGTTTCTTTCCTTCCACTCTGTGTCATCTCTTTCGTAATCTGCTTTCAAATAAAATTCTCATATACATATAATATAATTATTATTTTTTTTTTTTATTATTAGACCAAATCCCTCCGGGTAAATTATAAAGAAATAAAGATAAATCCTTAAAAGAGTTATTAAGGAACAAACTCCTCCCAGTTTCTATGTAATTTTTGAGAGAATCAGGAACATAGGAGGAAATGTTGAAGTTTGACGGCAACAATAGCGCATCCTCAAGTGAAAGAGGATAATTAATTGAGTAATACTTGCAAAAAAACTGGAGAGGCTACGAGAAGCTCTCACATTGTGTATACGTTGGAACTGGAAGAGTTGAACTATATATATATATATATCTGTCCGATTTACATCTAACTACAACAGTATTATTAAAATATTAAAAAAGTTCTTATAAATAATTTATTAAAATAATTTTGAATCCTAAAATTTAAAATATGATTGATAATAAATAATTGACCA
>JALJEE010000073.1:0-13083 GCA_023231475.1 Seison nebaliae | reverse complement strand
CCTAGCTGAAAGACAACTATCAAAAATGTAGAAAAATCACTTCTGCCACATGCGATCCACCACTTAAATTGAATAACCATATAAATGAAAGGTTCCAATATTGGTAGTATCCAAAAAAGTAGATAGATCATATATATTTTTTAAATTCTCGATCCTAGCTGAAAGACAACTATCAAGAACTTAGGAAAATCACTTCTCTCATTTTGCGATCCAAACTTAAATTGAATAACCATATAAATGAAAGGTTCCAATATTGGTAGTGTCCGAAAAAGTAGATATATCATATTTATTTTTTAAATTCTCAATCCTAGCTGAAAGACAACTATCAAGAACGTAGGAAAATCACTTCTCCAACATGCGATCCACCACTTAAATTGAATAAGCATATAAATGAAAGGTTCCAATATTGGTAGTATCCAAAAAAGTAGATAGATCATATATATTTTTTAAATTCTCGATCCTAGCTGAAAGACAACTATCAAGAACTTAGGAAAATCACTTCTGCCACATGTGATTCACCACTTAAATTGAATAACTATATAATTGAAATGTTTAGTATTTTGTCCAACCTCCCTTTCGTTGGACAACATCCAATAATCTTCGATTCATGCTCATGGCACAGTTCTTAAGAATTTTTTCGTCGATATTCTTTGCCGAATCTTGGATTGCATTCCACAACTCATCTTCCCGTTCGAATGATCTGTTTTTTTCTTTTAACCTCATAGATATGATCGCCCATACGTTTTCCATCGGGTTCAAATCTGGACTGCGAGCCGGATGTTCAAGTAGCGTCATATTAAGGCGTTCAAATGCGGCAATGGTCAATTTCGATTTGTGGATCGACGCATTATCCTGTAAAAAAATAAATTGACGTTCATTTTGGGGATCGATTATCGGTAGGAATTCGCTTTCTATCAATGATATATAATCTTCGGATTTCGCACGGTGATTAAACTTCAACAAAATAAGGGTACCATCTGCCATAAAACCCCCCCATACCATAACGGACTTTCGGTGACAACTAGAACCCATTTTATACCTATTTTCAACATTTTCGTACCAAATACGTCGTCGGCCATCATTTCCTGAATAAGAAAATTTCTTTTCGTCAGAAAAAAATACCTGAGCCCAATTGGTGCAATTTCCAATTCTTTCTTTGGCATATTCCATGCGCTTCCTTCGATGTTCTGCGGATAAATACGATTTTAATATTACGGTTCCATTCTTAAATCCCGTCTTATGTATAAAATTCGAGACTGTTTGCCGGCATACGCTGAGATCTAGTCTATTTATTACCTGTTGCAGACTGGATTCGGGATTGCTTCTGCAATATCGCTTTAGTTTAGTTTGGTTTTTTCTGTTTAAAGCTGATGGCCGCCCAGGATTAGCGTTCCTACGATCTGGTGTAACTTCTCCACGTTTCACAATATCTCCAACGGTGGATTTTGGAACATTAATTTTGGACGCTATACTTCGTATGCTTAAACCGTCCTTTAGATACATATTAAGTACAATTTCTTGCACCTTTTCATCTGTCTTCTTACTTTTAGTCATTTTAAAGATTTAAATCGATTAAAGTAGCTAAGATTCACGTTTTTCACTTTTAAAATCAGAAAGCTTAAATTTGTCCGAGATATTTTTGGACACTAAAATGCATTGACTATGTAAATTCCTATGTCCGAGATATTCTTGGACGTACTGTATATCATATTTATTGTTTAAATCCTCAATTCTATCTGAAAGACAATTATCAATAACATAGCAAAATCACTTTTTCCTATTGCAAACTACTATTTTAATTCATTAATCATAGAATTCGATGGTTCCAATAGTGATAGTGCCTAAAAAAGTAGATATATCATATTTATTATATAAATCCTCAATTCTATCTGAAAGACAATTATCAATAACATAGCAAAATCACATTTTCCATATGCAAACTACTATTTTAATTCATTAATCATAGAATTCGAATGTACCAATAGTGATAGTGCCGAAAAAACTAGATATATCATATTTATTATATAAATCCTCAATTCTATCTGAAAGACAATTATCAAGAACATAGCAAAATCACTTTTTCCATATGCAATCGACTATTTTAATTCATTAATCATAGAATTCGAATGTTCCAATAGTGATAGTGCCGAAAAAAGTAGATATATCGTATTTATTATTTAAATCCTCAATTCTATCTGAAAGACAATTATCAAGAACATACCAAAATCACTTTTTTCATATGCAATGGACTATTTTAATTCATTAATCATAGAATTCGAAGGTTCCAATAGTGATAGTACCTAAAAAAGTAGATATATCGTATTTATTATATAAATCCTCAATTCTATCAGAACATAGCAAAATCACTTTTTCCATATGCAATCGACTATTTCAATTCATTAATCATAGAATTCCAAGGTTCCAATAGTGATAGTGCCGAAATAAGTAGATTTATCATATTTATTATTTAAATCCTCAATTCTATCTGAAAGACAATTATCAAGAACATACCAAAATCACTTTTTCCATATGCAATGGACTATTTTAATTCATTAATCATAGAATTCCAAGGTTCCAATAGTGATAGTGCCGAAAAAAGTAGATATATCATATTTATTATTTAAATCGTCAATTCTATCTGAAAGACAATAATCAAGAACATAACAAAATCACTTTTTCCATATGCAATCGACTATTTTAATTCATTACTTATATAATTGAAACGTTCGAATATTGGTAGTGCCTAAAAAGTAGATATATCATATTCATTATTTAAATCCTCAATTCTATCTGAAAGACAATTATCAAGAACATACGAAAATCACTTTTTCCATATGCAATGGACTATTTTAATTCATTAATCATATGATTGGCAGATTCCAATATTGGTAGTGTCTTCAAAAGTAGATTTATAATAAATATTAATAATATTTATTTTATAATAATAAGTAGAATATTATAAACCAGAATTTCAAAACACCATCAAAATGCTTAACGGAAGAAACGTGGCAAAGAACATAATGCAAGCATTGGAGAAAACAAAAGTAAAGGAGCAGGCCCCTGAAATAATTGGAGAAATCAGGGAAGAAATCATGAAGGAATTGTCAAGAGCGAATTCAATGCCGGAGGAACCAAAGTTCGATATGGCATATCAATTAAAGAAATACTTCTCGGACATTGACAAACTGACTACGGATACCAATATTCCAGAATGGCTCGAATTTTTGGACGAGAAATTAGAAAATCTAAAATACTCCGAAGAACAAAAACAAGACATCTTAACGAGCCTTATAGATTCAAATCTGAAAATGGTAATTAAATGTAATGGCCAATCGAATTATGCCGACATAACAAAATTTTTAAGGAAACTCAACACAAAACGGTCTAAAGAGGAAACCGAGTTTCAAAAATTATTAGCAATTCTCAAGCAGTCAGGGTCCTTGTATACCAAATACATGCTTTTAAAAGGAAGGATAACAAGCGATGTGGGAAGAACTCGGAGCGTAATGGCGAGGGATAACATGTGCATCGTCATGTTTTTCGGAAGTATAAACGAGAACCAACGGGAATTTCTGAGAAAAAAGAACATCGACTACACCACCAGAAGCGATATAGTGGAAACCATATTGGAAACATATGACGATATGTTATTAAATTTAAAAACCGACCAACCGGCAGACATAAATTTTGTAAAAAGAAAATACCGAAATGGACGGAATAATGGTCAGTATTACCCGACAGGAAGTTATAACAAAGATAAGAAATATTATAATAAAGATAACGACAGGGATGATAATTATAGTAGATCAAGATCACCTCGGAAATACTACAACAAGGACCGATCAAGGAAACAGAGATATTCACAAGAAAAGAAACATTACTCAAAATCACCAAGCTGGAAAAAGAATGGTAACCGTTTCAAATATTACAAATCACCAAGCAATAGATGGAATAATAGATCCCCAAAAAGTTCTGAATATCGTGAAAATACTCATAGAGAAAAACATTATAAGGGTATCAATGAAAATGATGTCATCGAACTGATCAAGGAATACTGTAATAAGAAAGAAAAAAGTCCGAAGAAAATATCGTTCGATATAGATGACGAAGAAACCGACAACGAGGAGGAAATTTATAGTACGACTGTGGAAACTCCAAAGATCAGGAAAGAATTCATCATGCTAGGAGAAGCTAGCATTATGTATGGAGAAACCAACATAAGTTGCAAAAGTTTGACAATGAAGATAAAAGTCAATGGAGTGCCAACAAAATTCTTGGTAGACACAGGCGCTACCGCCACTGTAATCAGCAGAGAATTGGCACGAAAACTGAAATTAAGGACAAAACCACAAGCTGACTTGAAAATAATAACAGCTAATGGAGCCATGGAAACCGATGGAACGGCGAAAATAACAATATCCGTTGATAATGAAGATATTGAACATGAAGTGATCGTAATAGAAAAAACTAACCATTGCTTAATGGGATACGATCTCATGCAGAAATTGAACATTATAATCGACGTGGCAAACCGAAAGATATTTTCAGAAAAACGCGAAGGTTACCATGTAGAACTACCAGAAGTTTATGCGGTAGAAAAACAAACTTCACATGAAAGACTGCAGAAACACATAACAAAGCAGTTGCGACAAATAGAAAGTAGTTGCATAATGAAACCAAAGATAGAACATCAGATTGACTTAATCAAAAGCAAACCATTCAGAATTCCAGTTCGAAGGGTACCAATAAAATGGAAAGAAGAAATAAAGCAAAGTTTGCAGAAAATGCTAGTAGAAGGAATCATTGAGAAAAGTCATAGTGCATGGTCTTCAGCAATACACCCGGTCCCTAAGAAAGACGGAACAATACGAATCTGTATCGACTATCGAAAACTCAACAACATAACAGTAAAAGATGCATACCCAATCCCCAATATGGAAGAAATATTCGGGGAAATGAAAGGTATGAACTATTTTTCAACATTAGACCTAAAATCCGGATATCATCAAATACCAATACGGAACGAAGATAGACCAAAAACAGCTTTCATAACAAGTCATGGACTGTTCCAATTCAGGAAAATGCCATTCGGTTTATGTAATGCACCAGCCACCTTCCAAAGATATATGAACAAAGTCTTAGAAAAAATTCTGGGAAAATTTTGCTTCGTGTATTTGGACGACATAATTATTTACAGTAAAGACAAGAATGACCATAAGAAACATATACAGGAAGTAACGCAATATATTCTTGGGGCTGGACTTAAATTGAATTACAAAAAATGCAAGTTTTTTAAAACAGAATTGCCATTTTTAGGTCATGTCATAAGCAAAGAAGGACTAAAAGTGGACCAACAAAAAATAAAAGCCATTACACAATTTCCTGTTCCAGAGGATAAAAAGGCAGTAAAAAGTTTCTTAGGACTCACCGGGTATTACCGAAAATTTATAAAGGATTACGCTAATTTGGCAGCATCACTTCATAACATAACAAAAAAAGAAACAACCTTTAAATGGACACAAGAGGATGAAAGGACATTTAACGCATTGAAACTGAAACTCACAAGAACTCCAATCCTACAATTCCCAGATCCAGACAGGAAATTTATATTAACAACTGATGCAAGTGGACTCGGATTAGGAGCAATCTTAAGTCAAAAAGATGACAAAGGATTAGAATACGTAATTGAATATGCGAGTCGGAAACTTAAAGATAATGAGAAAATTTACGCAATCACTGAAAAGGAAGCGGCAGCAGTTCTCTTCGGAATAGAAAAATTTAAAGTCTACCTATTGGGAGGTGAGTTCGATGTAATCACAGATCACAGTGCGCTCCAATGGTTGAAAGATAAAGCACACACCACACCAAGACTAATGAGATGGGCATTACAACTACAAAGTTACAACTTCCGAATTACGCATAGAGCAGGAAGGAAAATGGTCAACGCGGATGCATTATCGAGATATCCAATCATGTTCAACATACAAGCACTGGACTACGTAGATCATATACTACGGATATTAAAAGAAAAGGAAATACCAAAAACAGAAATAGCAGTCATGATGAATCATGAAAGATTTCGTAAATTATATAATTTGCGAAAAGATTTGATTATTAAAGAGGATGAAGTTTTTATTAATATAAACCAAGATATCAAAAGAATCATCAGGCCTAAGGAAATGAAAAAGATAATCCAAGAACAGCACAACATGGGTCATTTTGGAATTGATAAAACTTTGGAAGCCATAAAGAGAGATTATTACTGGCCCAAAATGAGAAAGGATATAGAAACAGCTATTAAAGAATGCGAAGAATGTGAGATGAATAAACCGCCAATTAACAAAAGTCAATATCTCACAATAAAGAATGATATCACTTATCCAAATGAAAAAATAAGCATGGATATATTGGGACATTTACCACCAACAAGAAAAGGTCACACAAAACTATTAGTCATAACAGATCTATTCTCAAAATGGACGGAGGCAATACCATTAAAAGATGAAACTACTAAGACTATCATTCCAATCATCAAACAACAATTCATTTATCGGTATGGAATACCGAAACATATCCATACAGATCAGGGACGGAACTTCGAAAGCAAAGAATTTTTAGAGTTTTGCGAAGAACTAGGAATCAAAAAGACCCGCACAACAGCATACCACCCACAAGGAAATGGACAAGTTGAAAGGATGAACCGAACACTACTCCAAATGTTACGGTCAAAAGTAAAGCATGAATCTAGATGGGATGAAAAGATTCAGGAATGTACGTTCGCATATAATAATTCTACTCATGCAACAACGAATCATAGACCCGCAGATTTATGGCTTGGAAGAAGAATGTTTTGTCCAACTAAAAACGAGGAAGGCGAATTACGGGAAATTTATAAAGACATTACGAAAGAAACTTTCCAGAAAAGATGCAAAAATCAAAAACACGACAATAATTGCAAATATAGAATAGGAGATATGATAAGATTGAGAAATATACCACTCGGGAAGGAATACAAACTCATTAAAAGATGGAGTAACCCATGGAAAGTAACAAAAATATTGGACGAAAAAGTGATACAAATAGAACAACATGGGAATACTAAGATAGTAAATACGGATCGAATTAAGAAAAGCAATTTAGTAATCAATCCGGATTCATCCTCGGAAGAAGAAATAAAAGATAATTACAGTAATTACGAGTCAGACACTCAATCAGAAATAGAAGAGGAAGAGGAGAATAACGAAGAAGATGAAAGAAGGAATAAAAATAATGAACAAAAATTGGAAGAATTGGTTGAAGAACAAGAAGATGACAGGCTGAACGACCAAACTCAAGAAGGAAAGAAACTTAGAAATGGAAGAATCATACCAACTATCAAAAGTAAAAGAAGATCCAAGAAAAACAAATTGAGACGATAAATGTTCAATAACGTCAAATATTGCTAATAATACTTTTTAATTAATTTCAAATTTTAACTTTATCACATTTTTAAAAAAAATTTCAATATCAATTTTTATATTATTTATACTGATTTTTTCTTAGTTTCTAAAATTTAGTAATTTTCTTCATAGATTTATAATGAATTTCATTCTATTCATAATAATGACGAGTATTACCCAAGCAACAATCAAGAATGATCGAGAAATGACAGAAAAGAATATGGGATTAATACTAACACCGACACAAAATCAAATTACATCGGAGAAAACAGTAATACAGACAATATATATGTCCTTTACGACAACAGAATCAATGAAAATGAAAGGAATATACAAAGAAGTCTGGGAAAGCATCCATGGATGGAACATAGAACCAAGAAAAGAAAGAAAAAGAAGAGCTCTGCCTTTGATGGCAGCGGCGATCGGCTTAACTGCAGCAATAGCATTATCAAACTCAGGATTAGGAGTATATAATTTACTTGACTCCAATAGTAAAACAGCAGAGATTAATAAAGAAATAAACAAAATACAAAATGATTTTGAAGAATTCCAAAAACAATTCAATGACATAATCATCCAAATCAACGCGGCAAATAAACATAATAAACAAATTCACCAGCAAATCACGAAAACGTTAGAAGATGTAGTCAACAGCACTAACAAGAACTTAGAAAGTGTATGGAAAAGAATTGGAGAAATAGAAGAAGAAATAGCCATGAAGGACATTATACATACATTAACAGAGATAAGAGAGAAAAAGAAACTGACCAACTCAGTAATAAACTTATCGAAGATTAAAAGTTTATGCAATAAATGGATGATCAGTGATAGTTTAGTGTGTGCAGAACCAGTCACTTTCTATGAAATAGTGTCAGTAGAACCGATATACGTGAATTACGACAAACAAATAATAGGTTTATTGATGGTAATACCGATTATTTATGATAAGCATATCAATAAACGGTTTGCAATAGAAAATGTAGGTTGGTATAACAACAAACAAGAATGGTGCAGAGTAATCCTTAGAGAAACGGTGGTATGGAACGTCAAAGAAAAGAAATTTCGAGATATAGATGAAAAATATTGTAGTAAAACAAATAGATTCACTATTTGTCGGAAACAAGCTGATAAAGAATACGGAAGTTCGGAATGTTTAAACAACATATTTAAAGAAAGAAATATGAAGCAATGCCGAACAAAGTGTGAACAGGATAATAGAATAAGAATCGCAAATGGGATACTGAACAGTATTATAAGCTCTAATAAAAAGCTACGTATTGTTCAAAGCAATAACACAAAGAACAAAGTCATAATAACAAAACCGTTTGAAAATATTATAATTAACTACAATGCAAAGACATTAGTAATAGACGAAGATCAGAACACGTGGCTGGAAAGAGACGTATCCAACCACGTAATGGAAATTCACCATAAGATATCGAAGAATAAAAATGAGCCAATTAAAATCGACGTAGATACGTTAATTAATGATATCCAAGGAACAAAACAAATTGGAAGAATATCAAACGTGGAAAGTACCATTGAGATATTTAAATTCAAAATGGGAGAAACTATAAGAATGGTTATCGTTGCAATAAGTATTTATATATTTATTATAATATGTAACATAATATTGTCCATAATTAGAATAATAAGAAAAAAGAAGGAAGGAATGGACAAAGAAGAAGAAGTGAAAGAAAATTCACAACTTTTATAAAAATCATCAAACGGAAAGTCGGGAGTTATATCAATAAGACGTCACCAATTACCGCCCCAATTTTCTTTATCAATTTCTGAAAGAATATAGCGGCGAATATCAAGGAGATCCCATCGACCATTATGCAGATATTCTGGAATATATTGATCCATTGATTCCAATTGTGATATATAGTTGGAAATAAGCTTCAGCAGACGTTCGACGCTCTTAAGACGATCTTCGTCTACGATTCGGTCATAGGTCCAACTTAATATTAAAAAGTCGACTGAGATTTGATCCGTTATGTCTATCATTGTTCTCAAAATTTGAGGAAATCATAGGGGGAAATGAACACAAGGTTCGAGAAAAGCAAAGGAAGTCACGGGTCGTGACTTTACAAACATGCGGGATATGTAATCAGTCAAAGTCATATAAGAATCCCAGATGACACTAAACGACGCATCAACTAATAAAGTATGCAACATCATAACGGACAATAAATCAAAGATAAAGAAGCCAGGACAAACACGCAAAGAATGTGAAACTAGGCCGCAACGGACCAACGGCCAGTTGATGGATCATAATTACTAGGTCGGAACAATCAAAGACAAGACTATATAAACAGCGCGGGGATTAAGAAATATATGAAGCTAGAACAAAGAAGATATAAACTCCTTTAACATTCCTTTACGTCTCCCTTTCATTATAATTATTTACCATAATAAATAACTTCCCTTTCAGCACGCTTACACATACGTTATTGGTCTCCGATTAATGATGGTTTCTAACTCTACTAGTATCGTTTGGAACTCTAAGAGTGACATCGTGCTCAAATCTTCCATCTTTTTTAAGTAGGACTTAACTATCCCTATCATTCTTTCGTACATTCCTCCTCACCTAGGAGTTCTAGGGGGAATAAAGTTCCATTTGATTTCTGGGTATCTATCTCTACACCAATTTGCCGCGCTCTTAAAGGTTGTTGCATTGTCGGATACAATTATTTTCGGAACTGACTTCCTTGCTATTATTGTTCTGAATATGAGAGTGAATTCGTTCATCCTTAAGGTTTCCGTTGGAAACATCATAATATGCCTGGATGCTGCGCACGTTGCTAGCAAAATGTACACTTTGTTGTTGTCAATTTCGATAGGACCTGCGTAATCTAATCCTATAGCCTCATTGGGCCTGCTAAATTCGATTCGCAATGAGGGAAGAATTCCTTCTTCCACTTTTATTGGCTTGGCTTCTGCTTTCTTACATATTATGCAACGTTGTTTTATGCCTCGAAAAATTTGCCTTATCTTTGGAGTGCAGTACTTTTTATTATACATTGACATCATATAACTCACTCAACTATGCTTAGTTTGTATGTGTATATCGCTAGCTATTAGCGTTGCTAGCTGTCCCTCGGAATGTAGTGTTATATATGCTTCTGGGTTTGACCTGGACTGTACGAATAATACCTTGTCCCTTTTATAAAATGTCTTTCCTTTCCAACAAACGGTTTCGTCTTTTTGAACCATTTTATAAATTTTACTGAAGTACATTTCCTGATGGTCTTTGTAGCATTCTTCGGCTATTCTATTCAACATGATATTTAGTCTATTCTTCCTAGAAGTTTCTAATGTAAGAATTTTCACGAATAGCAGTACCTTTCTTATTACACCGATCACTTTCTTGAAACTACTGAATCTTTTAAGTTCTATTAAGGTATTTTCTTCAACAAATCTGTTTTTGATTATGGGATTCGTTGTTGTTATGCTTTCATCGTACCGTTTATCATACTCTAGCCATCTTGGAGCATTAAACCACCTGTTTGGGGCGTTTATTGTGTCGGTGAGCGATCTAGTATCTCCACGTGATAATGCGTCCGCTCGATTTTCTTTTCCCGGTACTAGATGAAGCTTGTGTTTGATTTTTAGGTTCTGTATTTTCTTAACTCTTCTTGCTACATAAGCTTCTTTTGATTTCCGGTTTTCAATCCAAAAGTAAGCAACCGACGAATCTGTCCATATGTGGACTAAAATCTCTTTGTTATAGCCTAGCGCTTTTTTGATTTTCGCTGCTATCTCAAATTCGCCGCTAAAACCACTGCTTCCAATTCCACTAGGTATTGATGTTTTTGAATTTATCACAACATGGCTTTTTGAATAGACTAAACTCGAATGTTTTCTAGTAAGACTGTAACATACAGCACCAACTGCTAATTTGGATGCATCACAAAAAATGTGCAACTCTTCTTCTGTTCTGTTTACATACCTTGGCACTTCAGTTTCACCAATCTTTTCTATTTTTCTTTTCATTTTTTACCATTTAATTTTATCGTGTTGCGTAATCTTCTGATCCCAAGTAAGCTTAGATGTAATTATTTGTATTAATGTTCTCTTTTCTCCCCACATTGGACCTAATAGTCCCAAAGGATCGAAGACTAGATCTCTTGTTGTTTGTATCCTTCCTTTCGACAGCGGCATACTCAATTTGAGATTATCTTCTCTTGTCCAACTTAATCCAAGTACTTTGGAATTTTCAATTTCTTGTTCATCGTTCGAGCATCTCCATTTTTGTAGTTCTAAACGAGCATCTTGAAATATCCGAGACAGTTTTATTTTAAGACTGGCGATCTCTTCTTGATTTTGAAATGAAGCTACTAAGTCGTCAACATAAAATGATTGTTTTATTAACTCATTTTCTCGTTCTGTTAGGCACCTATTTTCTAAATGATTTTGGAGCACCGATTTTAATACAGCTGGATCGCAAGTTAGTCCAAACGGAATTCTATTGAAGCAGTAGGATTTCCATTTACCTTTTTCATTGTTGATAAATTGTAAATACTTCCGATGTTCTGGAATTACTGATATTTGAAGAAACGCTTGCTTTATATCCGCTTGAAACGCATATTTATTTTGTCTAAACTTCAATAACAGCTGATCTATTTCTGGTGTGGTAGGATCCATTGTTTGCAATGTTTCGTTTATAGATATTTTACCTGCAGAACCGTCAAAAACTAATCTACCTTTCTTCTTACCTTTATTTGTCAGAAAGAAGGGCATAAATGAACCGTCAAACTGAGGTGCCTGTTGCTCCGATATTACACCTTTCTTCTTCCATTCACTTATTTTTTCGTTAATGAGTTTTGACTCGTCTGGTGAAACTTTTTTTGTTAGATTGTACATTCTGCTTCGACAAAGTGCAGAGCTCGATACTGGTCGTAAATTGACTTAAATGGAAGGGAAACCGTATAACGGTTCTCGGCGTCTTTCTCGGTTTCTCGCAATTGCTATGCTCGGTTCATTTCTCTGCCACTTACCTCTTATGGTTGGTCCAAGCCTCGTTTCTATTATAGCTAATGTCTCGGTTAATTTCCAAACCTTGCTTTTCTCCGGGAAGAAAAGTTCATAGTTGTCTAAACCTATTAAAACGTCAACTGTATTAATTTCCTTTCTATTCTGTAGTCTTTGTACCACCGTTTTTGTAATATTATGCAATGGCAACATAATAAACAGTTTTTACGTATTTCAGTTCGTTTCTTTTGTTCTTTTCTTCACCTCTAAATTGCAGCGACAGTTCCTTTAAAATTACGCCTGTAATTTTTAAAGAGTTTAGTTCTTTCACTATGCTCTTTGGAAAGTATTTTCTTATGTACGCAACATTCTTACATTATAAACATTCACATCAATCAATAAATCAAACATAAAAAACCGACAACAAATACAATATATCAATAATCTTAACAGCTTAAAAGATTTCACATTATTGCTAAAACATTATTTTGATTCTAAATTAAGAAATTTTTAATTATTTTCAATTTCAAGGAAAGTTCTTCCGATACAACTTTTTCACACTTCAATATAAAGAAACAGTATTATAAATATGTTTTATTGGGAATTGAACATTTCGGAATATACAACATGTTTCCAAACAATAATTTCTAAAGAAAAGAAATACAAC
>JALJEE010000069.1:0-13887 GCA_023231475.1 Seison nebaliae | reverse complement strand
ATTTAAAGCTCGCAGGTTTTCATAATTTTTATAACGTTCGAATAATATTAGTACATTTAAGGAGGTATTCGTAGCTTCAATCGGGAAAATAAACTGGCAGAAGCACTGTGTAGAAAGTATGCCAGATTGAAGAACATATCCTTCTTTGACTATTTTATGGGAATATTGTCGAAGGATTATCCATTTAAGGATCATGAAGAAAGCGATGCAGATGAGGAGACTGACGAGGAGGATAATGATGAAGAAAATGAAGAGAAGAGTGAAAAAGGAAACGAAGAGGAATGCGAAGAAAGCGAAGAAGAAAACGAAGAGGAAAGCGAAAATGATCAGGAAAATGAAGAAGATATTAATGAAAAGGAAAATGATCCCTTTTATGAAGATCTACATCGACAATATCAGACCTATGGCCATTATATTTACTAACTAAACATAAAAGGCACCAAAAAACTTATTTCAAATATATATTTTCCTCTATCTTAATTGTCCTACTGCCTACTAAAAAATAAACTCCTACTTATAAAGCCTAAAATTTTTAAAATTATATTTTAAAATATCTCAAGAAAAAAACGATAAATTAATAATCTGAAAACACTACTGTGTTTAAAATCATGGTTTTAGTATGTATGTTAATTTCTAAAGGAAAAAAAGTTTCATTTATTACACACCAACTAATGAACTTACATTTAACGTTGTCAGTCGTAACAGACATTTTGTTTTCCAATATAAATGAGTTTTATTATGATTAGTGTAATTTGATAAGAATAATTAAAATGTAGAAGATTAATTTTAACAGTAATGATTAAAAGGCATTGAAGCTAATCGTCATTTTTTGAAAAATGTTGTTTTCTTATACAATATATATATATATATATATATATATTGTTCGATAGTACATATATAAACTTAATAAAATGGATGTGTCGGAGATTAGATGGATTGCCTTAAAAGCATAAAAATGTGAACGATACGAAGGAGGAGTGAAAATCGAAGTAAACACCAAACACACTTATTAGATTTCATCCAATTAATTGTTACCATGGTTTAACTGATTTCCATCCTTCGTTCAGTTTATTCTGTAAATAGAATAATATTTTGTCCCTAAAACAATTTTCATAAGAATTAATTCAGGATCGAATATTATCGACTACCAATTAATAGCTGATTATGAATAGTCAATTATCATCAAGAAAAATTAGAGAAATAGAAAAAGTTAAATAGTTTAAAATACTTTAAAATTAATTTCTTAAGTTATTACGAGCGATCGATAATAATGAGAATAATTCGAAAACAGGAATGAGAATGATGTTCGATTGGATGAAAAAGAATAATAATCATAGAAAAGAGAAATTGATGAAAGAAATTGAATCGAATTTAATGAAACGACAACTGTTGAAAACGAATAATAAATCTAGAATTATTCAACATTTCACTCCTGAACAATGGAAAGATAATTCTATAAATTATCAACAATTACGTCATTTAATCTCTTCCATAATGATGAGTGAAGCTGATAATAAGAAAGTGAAGAAAGAAGAACTTTTATTGTATATGAAAAAGAATTTATCGAATGAGAAAAGATCATTGAAATATTTGAATGATGCTCAAGAGATTTCATGGAATGATATTAATGGAATTCTATCGAAATTGAGAACGAATCAATTAACGAAACAAAGAAAATTAGATACACGAGAAAGAAAAGGAAAATTTAAAATGACTGAAATTCTTCCGCCAATTATTCGATCTAGACAAAGTTCAGCGTCTTCTATTAAATCGAACAAGTCGAACATTAATTTCCAATATTTAACAAAGAAACATGGTCATTTGAGAATTGACTCATCAAAAGTAGGTAATCGATTAACTAAATCGGAACCGTTATTCTATCCACCCAATTTCGTTCAACAGAAATCAGATTTATTAAAGAACCTTTTAGATGATGAAGCAAGAGTAGCGAAGAAATTGAAGAAAAGAGGAAGGAAAAAATTAAATTATTGTACGATTCATTATGATTTACGTGATATCTGTAACAAGCAACATGTCTCTCGACTCGAATCACAATTGAATATTTGGGAAAGAAATTCGAAAGTATATTCAGTTCCCAGTGTGAAGTCGAGAAGGAATCAAATTAGAACACCGGACTATGTGAAAAGAATTGATACATTGAACAGTTTCGCAACGATCGGTGAAGTTAATGGGAAGAAGATTAGTGGTCCATCTACTTCAACTGTACCATTATCGATTCATCTCAAAATCAAATCGAGATCATAAATGATCATAAAAATGATTAAATTTTATTAGTAGAGTATGAATAATAAAAATTATCATTTCCATCCTCATGAAATCATCAGATGATTCTAAATGAGAAATTAAGAGTGGAAAATAATTTGTTAAGTTTTCTATAGTAACACCAGATGGAATTTATATAAATATTGAAAAGATTTTTTAACATAATTTTTTTGAATATTTAAAGTTGGAATTGAAGCGTCAAAAAATTATTTGCAATAAATTTTAATAAAAATTAGTAGGAAGAGATCGTAAATCGTTCCATCAATCTGGAATTGAACTAAAAATATTATGATAAAGAAATTATTCGATCGATCGTTGAAATGTGCACAACGGAATCGAATAGCTCAATTGAAAGATTATGAGAATTATAAATATATAAAAGATGAAGTGGGTTACAATCTGATTGAGAGAGTTTATGATATAAAACGAAATTTCCCGAAAATCTTAAATTTGGGAAGTGACTTAGGAAGTTTCGGACAACATCTCACTTCAGAAACCACACAACATTTGGTGCTAGTGGACAGTTCAAAAATGATGTTAGAATTGACCGAATTACCGAAAGAAGAAGAAAATATCAAAATTGAGAAGATTTGTGCGGATGAAGAATCGTTTTATGATGAGATGATGAAATTCGATTTGATCGTTTCGTCATTATCGATGCATTGGATGAATGATGTAGAGAAATGTCTTTCTAATTTATATAAAATGTTGAAAGATGATTCTCCATTAATCGTTTCGTTATTTGGTGGAGATAATTTATTTGAATTAAGAGTATCATTACAATTAGCAGAAATGGAATTACGTAATGGAATATCAAATCATTTAATTCCAACAATTAATGCAGAGAATATTGGTCATATTCTGGTGAAGAATTCTTTTGAATTATTAACAATTGATTCTTATGATCTCCAAATTGGTTATCCATCAATTCGTGCATTACTCGTTGATTTACAGAGAATGGGAGAATCATCATGTTTGGTTGATCGACCATTACATCTCCGACGAGATGTCATCGATTTAGCGGAGAAGATTTATCGTGAAAAATTTCCTGGTGAGAGAGACAAGTCGATAGTTGCGACATATGAAATATTAAATTTTATTGGATGGAAGAAAGTGACAGTTGAAGCGATTCCACCATCCAAACCGGAAATGTCATTCAAAGATTTACATAAATTAAAGAAATAAATTTCATTTTCTCTTTTCTCCAGAACGTTTTGTATCGTCATGAATAAGAATGTGAAAGTTGTCTCGAAGAAATTCGGTGGAGTAATTAAAGAAGTCGTCCATGGGAAATTAATGAAAACTTATATTCCGGCTGGTTTGGCTGGTCCCAGTCCTCCACTCGGTCCAATGATTGGTCAAAGAAATTTGAATATTTCTGAATTCTGTAAAGAATTCAATCAACGAACATCTCATATTCGTGAAGGAGTTCCTTTGCCCACATCGACAATTGTCAATCCAGATCGTACTTATAAATTAACGATAAATACACCACCAACTTCATATCTGATTAAAATGGCAGCTGGATGTCAACGAGGTGCAATGAATGTGGGAAAAGAAATTTCTGGAATTATTTCGTTAAAACATGTGTATGAAATAGCGAGATTGAAAATGACAGACAGAATTAATCAATTGAATACAATGGAAGAAATGTGTATATCCGTCATTCGGACAGCCAAGTCCGTAGGCGTCCAAGTTTCGGTCGATGTGACTAAAGAAGAAATGAAACGAGTAATCGATGAAAAGAAACGATTGGACGAAGAACAATTGACAGAGTTATTAGAGAAGAAACAAGCTAAAGTCATGAGAACTGTCATCACTTAAATAATAAAACTATTTATTAGTTTTTCTTTAATTAACAATGAATGAAAAATTTGAAAACGAATATAATCCATATCATTATCATGTGATGACAAGTCAAAATATTGAAATATAACTGTTAGTAACTAGTAACATTATGGTGAAGATTTGAGGTGAAAATTGAATAAACGAAGTATTAAGTAATTTTTCCTAAAAACATCTTTCAAATCATCTTATTTTTTAAAGTTTTTTGATTTGTTATTCCCTTGTGCATGAATCAATCGTTCGAGTTCTCTTTGTTTCGTTGTTGTCTCTTCCAATTGGAAAATATATTCTCGTATTTCTAGAAAACGAATAATTAAAAAAAATTAAATTATTATTAAAGAGAAATAAGTAAACTTTCTTCGAGTTGATCGATTCGTTCATTCTGAATATTTTCTTTACTTTGAGTATTCTTCAATTGACGTAGATATTCGAAAACGATTGTCGATACACCAGCAATGAAAACGATTGATTCACCTAAAATATTGGATCCGAGTTCTAATGCTTCCTTTTCACTCAACTGTTCGATATGCGACGGTTTGCCCAATCCCAATAATCTCATTCGAATATGAATATTGGCCCAATTGTAGACTTGAGTGGAAGAAAGATAAATTAGATTAAGAGATGAATGAAGAAGAAAATAACATTGTGCTGGAGGAATACAGATGTAACGTCGTAAATAAGGATTAGTTTTCGCTTTTGCTTTAAATGACGCCGCTAACGGTTTACTCAATTGTTTGAACAATAAACTTCCCAATTTGATTAAAGGGAACGGCATAACTCGTCTTCTTCTCCTGATTCGACTTCTTTAAAGGAGTGGATAATTAACTAATTCAATCAAAAATTCTTCTCATACGTTAGCCTTTCTTCTACTTTCCAAATTAATTAATATTCAAATATCTTTCTTTTCAATTGAAATTTCTGAGAAAAAAGACCTGACGAAAAAATTGAAAATCATTACTCATCACAAGATGTTTTAGGAATTCAATTTAATTATCATTTTTGACAAATATTTTAATCAAATTACTGTAAAAGCTCCCCATTTTGAACGGAGTATAAACAGAATTATTTTTAATTTTTTTAATTAAAATTAAAATTAAAAGAAATTAAATTTTGGCTTATGAAATTTTTACGAAAATTCCATGTCATGTTCTTTCATGTCAATGTTAAGCCACAACATCCATCTACTATATTATTAGTTATATTGAGAAATTCCAATTTTTTTTTCAAAATTATTAGTCACAAAAATTTATTTTATTTTTCAACTTTTTCCTTCATTCTTTTCCTTCTTCTATTGAAGAATTGACAGAGAAAAAATGAAAGAGAGAAATTTTCTGACAATTTTCCATTTAGGAAATCAATTTTGAATGACTCATTTTATATTTTATTGATAGAATTTATTAGGAAATCTTTAAATTTGTTCCTATAAAAAGAAAGGAGAATAAGAAAAATTCGAAGGATATTCATAATGAGTACGATGAAATTGTCTCAAGAAGCATTCGATAAAACGGTTCTGGAACGAATGAACGATTTTGACATATCGAGAGAGGAAGCGATTAACGAAGTGGTGAAAGAGTATGAATTGATGAAAATCGATATTAGTCAAGTGTCCACGTCTACCGAAAAGCCTCGAATAATTGAGAAGTTTGAGGAGATAATAAAGAAACAAAATTGTATAAAAAAAGAAGAATTAAATAAATTACTTGTTGAGATTTTGGAAGAGAATTATGATTCGAAATTAGTCGGAATGATTAACAATTTGAATATGGTGCAAATTTTGGTGAATAAATTGAAAGAAGAATTCGAAGATTGTTTCGTAAATTTGTTAAAGATCTTAGCGAAACTTATCCGGAATAATGGCGACAAATTAACTGAACGTTCTTTTAATATTATGTTCGATTTGTTGGAGAAATATTTGGAATTGATTGGAAAGAAATTGAATGGATTGGACGAAAGCGAAATGTTGAAGATATCGTCCATTTTACAAGTTCTCAAAAATTCTTGTGTATTCTGCGAGCCGAACCGTGAGAAAGTTATGAAGAAAAAATCTTTAGTCGTTTCTGACGTGCTCCAAAAGTTGATTATGTCCAAAACAATTAACACTTCATATCAAAACACTACAATTAATTATTGTGATTTATTGAAAACTTTAGTGACGGATGATGATATTCGAGAAGTTTGTGGGAAAGTTAGTTAATTTGACCTTTTATCTTCATTATTTGATGATATCTTTTGAATATTAAATTAATATATTTTCCGTCTCATTTGAGAATAAAATCATTTGATGGTTTTTAAAATAAATTAATTTCCGTTTCTAGGCAACGTCAAATGCGAAAGAAATATTTGAAGAGAAAGAATTCATTAATAATTTTACAGTTCTCCATCAAAGTTTTTTGAATATGGTTTTACAATTTATTTATTTTTCTAGTTTATGTCGACAATTTACCCGTTTCATTATGTATGATGCAATTCATAACTTTCTTTTGTGTACGTGAAGAGATTAATCAATTATTTTATAATTTGAAATTTGTGGAGAACTTCACGAAACTGATTGAGAAGGAC
This sequence comes from Seison nebaliae, assembly GCA_023231475.1. NCBI lineage: Eukaryota > Metazoa > Rotifera > Pararotatoria > Seisonacea > Seisonidae > Seison > Seison nebaliae. The sequence goes on along the minus strand of JALJEE010000069.1, from coordinate 7,200 downwards.
GCTTATAAATCTGTTTTACTTCTTTATCGTTATATGAAATTGTTAACCGCAATCACACTCAGTAAGAAAGTTGGAAGGGATTTGATAAATGATGGAATGTATAAACATTTCGTTCCAATATTTTCTTCAGGAAATTTGATCAAAAACGATAAAGTTTCTATTTGTTTTCAACATATTTCAATATTCTTCTGTTCATAGTTAATAAATACTACTTTTATCGTACTTCGAGCATTGATGAGAATTAGTAATGATTATTGTGAATTTGCTCAATATAATATGTTACCATTGATTATGAAGATAACACAAATGCATGAATCGAACAATAAATTAATTGTTAATTCTCTTTTAATTTTATTCATATCATTTCTTCTAGTTTAATGTAATGTGTCTCTTATTGACGAATATGAAACATGAGTCATTTAAATCAGATTTGGTGAGAATGGATTGGATTGAACAATTGAAACTTCTTTCCATCAATCCAAATCTTGATCAAAAAACAACTGACAATATCGATAAAATTTTGATCCAACTGGTCGATATGAAAAAAGAAACTGAAGCAAAATAATTAATTTACTATTTTCTCAAGAAATTTCTTATTTCTCCTGGTAATGAAAAAAAACCGTTTTCATCATCCACAACCATCAAAATTTTTTTTAATTTTTTTTGGGATAAAAAATTGAAAAGTTTGTCGTTTAATTCACTGGAATTGATAGAACTGATATCATCTGATGGAATATTTTATCAATTAAATAATGGAGAATATACAAAAATAAGAATGATTTGTTATTGAATAATATTGTGATTTTTAAGAAAATCGATATTTTCCCATACTCTTTTTGATGGATGCGATTCCTTTGGCTACTCTTTTCTAGAAAAATAATGGAAATAATTAGGATAAATTTGAATTTTTGATGAAGATATCGATACGAAACGAAACAAAAAACATTGTAAAACAATAGAGAAATTACAAGAGACAAATAGATAAGAGAGAACTAAAAGATGGAAATTATATACTTCATTTGATGAATTAGTATTCGAAAGCTAAAGAAATGATAAAATTATAAGAATGTTATTCGATAGAAATAACCATCGTGTTGGCGGAAGGAATTCGAAGATCGGATTTAGCTGATGCAATATGAATCGGTTTATCTTCCTGATTTTAATTGGATATTGTAAAAATTTAAAATTTTTTAAGTTTAACTTTTGGTGGTTTGGGATTTGAAGATGGTTGTCTCATTTCATTTCTTTTCAATTTTTCTTCCTAAAAACAATTAGTTAAATAATGAAGAAAATGATGATTCGAACCATTTCCTCTTTTTGTAGTTGTTCAACTTCTTCACGAAGATTTTCTTGATCCTGTATCGTCTGTTGTTTCTCCAATTCGAAGTTCTACAGAAAGTTTTCCACAAAAGATTTGGTGCGAATTAAAATAATAAAATAATAAGTTGTGCGATTATTTCTGATGATTGACTAATAAAATTCTCTTTTTTACTCTATGAATTTGAAGATTTCATGTTAATATCTAAACATTTTTAAACAGTTTCGCTAAAAGACTAAAAGATCTAAAATTTTCCTAATTTAACTAGTTGGAAACTGAAAAATTCTAATTTAAAAAATAATTTCTTCGATAACTTTTCTTTTTTCTTCGTTCATCTTTTCTTCAGCGTGTCGTTGAAGTTCATTCTCCTTCTCTTTCTCTTCTTGGAAACGTTTAAATTCTTCAGCTTCTTTCGCTTTTCTTTCGTTGATTTTCGCTTCTTCTTCTTTCTGCAATTCTTCCAATTGTCGTTCCAATTCTTCTTTTTTCCTCTTTTTCTCTTCTTCTTCTTGTTGAGCATGTCTCAATCTTTCTGCTTTCTCTTGTTCTAATTTTTTTTCTTCTTGAACTTTCGCTTTTTCCTTCTCTCGTACAACTCGTTCACGTTCCACATCTTCTTTTAAATCTGGTGGCAATTCACCATGATTCACTTCTTCGGCTGTTCCTTTCCACCACGACTCGTCATTAATTTCCGTTCGATCTTCTTCGAATTGATATTGATCTGGTACGGCACTTACTTTTCTCTTCAATTTCTCCGCGTCTACTTTCTTCTTATTGTCTTCCTGGTCATTTGTAGAGAGATAAGTGACACCTTGTTTCGATTTTGCTGCACCACCCGACGATGTTCTACTTTCTTTTTTATCAAAATTTTTCATTTTTATATATGAAGGAATTAAATTTAACTTGATGATTGTGTATCGTCGTCCTTTATTGATCAGGAAAGAAAAGTTGATTGAATTTGGAGGAAGATTTAAAGAAGAGAAGAAAATGTTTGGAAAATAACCATCGATTGATGTTGTCGAATTAATTCCATTTCATCCCGCTTCCTTTGGATTTCCGCTAACATTCCGGTCGCATTTGCTATTTTGATTGGAGCAGCTTTGTTTCTCTTACTCTTTTTCAATAAGGGAACTGAATTTTCTCCCGGTTTCGCCACCATGTCTGGTTTGGACGTACTCATATCGCAAGGATACTCCTGCACATATGAATGATTAAAAGATGATTCGCAAGAGTCTTTCCGAACGATATATGGATCTTGGAACTCGTCTGCAATAGATTCCTGAAATTCCCAATACATTTCATGAATAAGAGAATGTGCGAGAAGAAAATTTTAATGAATAAGTAAACAAAAAATCCTTATCAGAGATGTAACTGGTTCTATACTGACATTATTCTTGTACATTTTCCGATGATGACTTAATTTAAGAGCGGGATGAAAGCTTTTAGAAAGGTTAATGACGTTTGGACGAGTAGTTTATGGTCAAGACTCTCCAAGATTAGGATACCGTCAATGTACCTTGTTATGGACATGTTAAATAGACTGGAGGTAAAGACTTTCGATTTCTTTAATTACAAGGTTGAAATTAGATGTTTGTTAGTTCATTAGCAATATTTCGAGCATATCATGTCTCCTCTTCAACTCACACATACACACACAAACACATTATGACTTAAGGAAATTATAAATATTTATTTATTATCATCCTTCTTTCCATTTTCCGATAAGTGTAGTACAATAAATTTACTTTTCAAAATTTATATCCTGAGGATCAATAAATAATCGTTCAGCATTTATTCAACATTTTCTAGGAAACATTTATCGTTCTATATTGTCTTATCGTCATGGCAACTGAATAATGGAGAACGATTTCTTTTCAAACGATCAATACAAAAATATTTTAATGCACATTTCATGCATTTTCCCAATACATTTGTGAGACTTAATATGAATAATTCTTCTCTCCCTTCTTTCTCGAGCTGTCAACTTCTCTTTAATCGATTTATATTCTAAATGTTGTCTTCGTATTTCTTTCTCATTAGATTACTTCTCAATTGTCGATTTCTCCTACAGTAAATTGACTTAATCGATAATCAATGATGACGAATTCTAAAATCGATAGATTAAATTCAATGCAAAATACAATCAACGGAGAACGGAATGAAATTGAGAGAATTAAGTAAACTTTTCTTGTATTTTATGAAGTAATTTATTGAAATTTCGTCACAAGATGATTCTTGTAGCAATTATCGAAATTAAATAAAGTTAATAGTAAATAATAATATTCAATAATTGATATGAAGCACTTTGTGAGTGATTAAAATTCATATAATGAGTTAATATGAAGAATTATCGAATTCTTTAATATATTCATGAAATTCGACAGTTTAAATGATTGGCTGAAAATAAGAGAATTTGAAGAAAATGTTTAAGAAAAAGCAGAATAAGTCGAAGAATAAACGATTGAGAAAGAAGATAAGTTTAGAAGATGATGGAGAAGATGAAGGAAATAAAGAATTATTAATTCATCAATTAAATGGAGTGAAGAATAAGAATAATAATATTTCTTGTGCCAACGAAGACGAAGATGAGTCGATTAATATTAAAATAAAAAAATCGAAGGAAAGTCGTCGAATTGCGAAAAAGATCGAAAAATATCATCAGAAAGGAAAAGATCCGTCATCGATAAAAACTGCGAAATTTCTTCACGATGACGAATATCATAATTCGGAGAATAATTCCGATGATTCATCCACTCTCAAACATAGTATGGAAGACGAAATGAAAAGTCGAAAATTTCTCATTGAAAACGGATTGATTTCAGGAAATGATGTAAATTTCCAAGAGAATAATATTTTGATGCCATTAGATAAGATTTACGAGGCGAGGAAGAAACGAGAATTGGCGAGAGAATCCTTAAAATTTAAACCAGAATTTATTCCATCAAATCAACGAAATAATAAGTTTTCTGACGATAATTCTCATGGAGATTTTCAAAAGAAAATTAATTCAGATGAGAATGATGAAATCGAATTTGAGAGAGAAAGATCGAAAAATTCAATTGATAATTCATCCGATGATAATTCTAATGATGATGATGATGAAAAAATGGAGAAATTTGATAAAGATGATAATAATGATGATGAAATCGTTGATTTAGATGAGAATGTATCGAATTTTAATTCGAAATATTTAATTCGATTAAATGCGACAGATGACGAATGGAAACGAAATAAAGAAAAATCGAATAAAATTCGACAAGAACAAATTAATAATTTCATGGAAAACCATCAGAATGATCAATATAATGAAATAGATGATGATTGGGAAAAAGAACAGATATTGAAAGGATTTCAAGGAGGGAAATATTGGAAAAGTGAAGAAGATTGTGATATTCGGATTAAAATGATTGATCAATTGAATAGAAATAAATGTGATCGATATCGATTGAATTCCATCAAGAAGAAATTGATGGAAAATAAGAGAATAATAGAAAATAAGAAATTGGAAATTGAGAAGAATCAAGATCATTATCGTAAATTATTATATGGAACTGATGAGAAATTAGTAGAATATCAAAAGAAATTGGAGGATGAATTGGATGAGAATGGAATTACCATCTCCTCCAAATATCAACATTTCCAACAAATTCAAAAATATCTCATAAATTTTATTGATTGTTTCAATCAATGGTTACCCGTTATCAAACGTCTCCATCATAAAATCATTGAACAAGTTTCATTTTATTTTTTTTCTTTGATAAATTTGATACAAAATTAGATTCATGGACCGATAACTGAAATGAGAAAAGTGAAACGACTCAACATTTTTCTCAATTTGGATAATCATCTCGATTTGAGAAAGAAATTGGAGAAATGTAATTATGATAATTACCAAACGAATCTCGAATATTTAGAGAATTTTCCAAAAAACAAACAATTAAACAAAATAAAATTAATGAAAAGTTTGAAAAAAATTATTTTGAAATTTTATTCTTCTTTTCTAGATGAATATCGGAAGAAATGTGAAGATATATTGAAAGAAATCGATGATGAATATCAGACGACGGAAATGGTTCTATTCCGATATGTGGATGAATGGAGAAATCAATTACCTATCTTCTATCAGAAAGCATATGTAGCATTATGTCTTCCCAAATTGCTCAATGGTCCGATCTATTTCGAATTGATTAACTGGAACTTCTTCGACGTTACAAATTTGATAATTCTCAATAACTTTAGATGAATCGTTCGATATTATCAATTCGTTCTAATATCGGAAATGGAATAATAATAAATATTTTTTATTTAATATTCTTCTTTTAATTTTTAGGACGATCGAAAATTATCCGAATTAAATTGGTATTCGAATTTAATGAATTTCATTCAATTGAAATATGAATATGAAAGTGATATAATTGGTTTAATTATTGAATCAATTATTCTACCAATCTTAAATGGTTAAATTTACAAATTATTAGTTTTATATTCATCATCACATTTCACAGAACAAATAAAATTTTGTTTCGATATTTTTAATGAATCACATCGAAATAAATTAAAGGAATTGATCGATGTGTATTTGGACAACGAATCATTCAGTAGAACGATTAATTGCAAAAGCGAAAATATGAAAGTTAAAAATTTTGAGATTAGAAAAATTTTGTTCATTTCATTAACAGATTTTGAAAAAGAGTTTACGCAATTATTGGATCGAATTGAAACGAGATTATCATCAACTACCTAAAGAATTATTTGAGGAATTTGAAAAATTTTCTTCTTTCTAATATTATTCTCATCTCTTTCTCATTCTCGTATAAAAGTGAATTATTTGAAAAATTAAATTAAATTCTTAATTTGTATCCTGTTATTAAAATTTATATCCAAATAGAATATACACTTACAATTTATTAACTTTTTAATAAATTTTTCTTACCAACCATAAACGATTAAAACTAATGACGATAATAATAATGTTGTTCAAAAAATATTGGAAAATAAATTTTCCACAATTTTATCTTCTTCCTTTTTCGTATACAACTTTGTCATAGGAACATGAGTTAAAGTTTTTTTCTTTTTCTTCCATTCCAAATAATGAGTAAGAGCAGAGGAAATTACTGGTTCAATTACTGGTTCCTTTGGTGGTATAACCGAAATTAATATTGATGGTTTTGGCACAGTTATTTTTGGTGCTGTAGTAGTTTCAGGCATCTAAGTTTAATTAAAATTATTTAAAAATTATTGTAAATGTATCTGACAGAAATAATAAAAAAATTCAAAAAAATAATACTTATTATGAGCTAACGAAATTAGATCTTAATAACTGAGATTACTTACTTTAAATTTTGTTGTTGTAGTAGTAGTAGTTGTCTCGTATGCTAATACAAATAATACATAAAATACATGTATAAAAAAAAAGAACATTCGATTATATAGTAAACATTAGTTTTCTCTCTTATTATTATTAATTTGTAATCACTTTACGTGCATTTTCAATAAATTACATTACTTCGACTTCACACTATATCTTAGAACATTTGGCATTACTATTACAATCTTTGTCACTACTTCGCACAACTATCGAACCTGTTCGAACAAAACTAATAACTTGTCGATCTATCCGCAACACTAGTTGTAATTGTTGTTGTTGCAGTTGTAGTACTAGTTGTTGTAATTGTTGTTGTTCTGGTAGTTGTGGTAGTTGTAGTTGTTGTAGTTGTCGTTGTTGTACTGGTGGTTGTCGTTGTCACAGAACTATCTGCTCCAAGCAAATAATACATTAATATTAATTTCGGGAAATAACATAAGAGTTTTAAATTCGTGGGAAGTTCGCACGTGGGCAGTTTTAGACATTACATTAATTTCCTTTCTCTATATAAGACTTC
>JALJEE010000061.1:0-31947 GCA_023231475.1 Seison nebaliae | reverse complement strand
TAGCAATACTTTATTTTTTTCCACTTATTGATTCCTCCCCAGGATTTAGCGTAAGCGTCTTTCTCTACGATCACATCAAATAACCATTAACCATTCCCCATTAATCCTTTGTCTTTTGTTTTTCTCACATCTTTTCCATTTCATTACTTCATTCAGTTAAACAATTAAAGACATTTAATGAGAATAACTGATCACCTAGATCGCACCTATTTTTTATAATTTTTATTTATTTTCATATTTTTCAACTGTTTACCAATTCGTCCCAAACGTCAGAAAGGCTTTAGAAAATGAGAAATTGATATAGAAGATTTAAAAGCATGTTTCGAAAATATTGCTTAAAATTTTTGCCCTTCTCAATCAAAAAAAATTTAATCAATTTAGATTTTAGATTTAGACTTAATTCACCGAATTTCTTCCATTTCCCATTACATATTGTCGAAGCATTTTCCGCGTCATTGACAACTTCTCGTCATCGGGATTCTTTCCCCATATATTCACTCTCATTCAACGATCATTGACATCGAAATATTCGGTTTTCTCACACACAATCGAATACTACTTCATATCACACAAACCTTTATCAACGGAATTTCGTGACTTCATCTTTTCGTTTTCATCAGTGTCGCGGTTACGTGAAGAACAGCTACCTACCCTGCAATCTGCCAAGACCCTAATAGAGAACAACCTACCAAGCGCCCTAAGGATTCTCTTCGAGAGCGAGACTTGAATTGTCCTTGTATGGGAATTTATCTTTTTTATATTTTCTTTCCCTTTTCCTTAATTGTTTTTTTTTTTTTTTATGTTAGTGGATTTTTCGCAACTCCGCCCAACATTAGTCTTTTACTTTCTTTTTATTTTCTTTTTCCCCTTTATTTGTAAATAAATTCGTAAAATTCGTAAATATGAATATTCTATGTCAACACTTACACTTGTTCGATATATATCTATATATATTTGTTTAATTATACAATTGCTTACAGTAATTATTATTATTCTTAGATTAGTATATACATTTGCAGTTAATTAGATATAGAGTTGATTTAATGGTAAAATTTAGCTGCAGCTATATTATTGATTTAATGAATTAGGAAAGCCGGTGGCTTCTAAAGAAGAAAACAGATAACAAATACTGTTTACAGAAAAAGTTACAAAGAAATGACGGAAATCGGAAATTGGTAGAAGAAGTGGATTCCAGTACTTTTAAGTATTTGAGAGACAGAAGAAGTGGTAAGGGCTTCAATTTAAAGATAGAAAGCATAAATGTCCTGTTGAAAGGTTTATCACATCCGAGCAGCATACGTACTATTCGGTTATATCGGTTATATTCGGAAGAATTTGCAACGATGAAAGAAAATACTCGAAATAGAATTTTACATCTAATTTAGTGAATGAATTTGGAAGATTTTCTACGGTTATCAATCTGAAAACCAAAAAACTTAATTTCGTTTGAAATATTTTGAGTGACATTAATAAGAGAGGACGTACTGGAAATATTGGATAAAGTTTTTCATATACCTTTGTTAATATGGAACAAATTCGAAGAGCAAGAATTCCATTTTACTAGACCTTAACCGGTCTAGTTACCTGATCTAGTAACCGGTCTAGTTAACCGTTTTAAAATAAGAACCTGAATAAATTTTGAAGAATTTTCACATTCGGAAATTAATAATTTTGTTTTATGAATTTTCTTCAATAATTCAAGTATTTATATTTGTAGTCAAAGACCAGTAAATAAGTTAAAACTGGAACTTCAAACTTGTTAAAACAGAGGACTATTTTTCTATTCTTACCGGATGTTTTCATTAATTCAATTTAAGCTAAACCGTTTTCAATTTTTCTTTCGATGCGACTTTTTATTTCTAATATTCTAATAAAAGTATAAATATTTAAAGATATCATGAACCCATTAAAACTGAGAGGCTAATATATGTTGACCCATGAAATCATTATTCAAAAACGATTCATAAGTATTAGACGCGATTTGCAGTGACGATTCAGTTTTGTCTGTTGTCAAATCAAGAAAGATATCTAGTAAAGTCGATTGCTCAATCCAATAAGTTTCAATCAATTTCTTTTGTTTCAACCGTTCGAGCACATTGAAAACGTTCGATAATTTAATAAATTTGATATTGGACAATTGACAAACAATCGTTTCATAATATCGATCTACCAAATAAGATTATTAGGTAAAATAAGAGAAGACAAGAGAGGAACTTTTAATGAAAATTGATGGAAAATTCTCTTGAAGAATTGGCATTATGGAAGATAATAATCGATCATGATTCTGTCGTATTTGAATGAGAGAAGATCTCTTCGATTTTTGATTCTTCAATTTGAAAGTTATTGATAGACAATTTCCATGTTTATTTTTCAAATGTTGAGGCGAACCGAAACAAACGAATTGACCTTCAATCATAATTCCGATCTTTTGGCATAATATTTCACATTCCTCCATCGAATGACTAGTGAGTATGATACCCAAATCGAATTTATTCTTTGTTTCAGTTACGATGTGCCAAGTCGTACGTTTACTTAACGGATCTAAACCAGTTGTTGGTTCATCGAGTAAAATTAAATTTGCTTCTCCACAAACAGCGATAGCAGTTGACAATTTCCTTTCTGTTCCACCGGATAAATTTTTTACTCTTTTGAATCGATGTTGTTTTATTTGGAATGTATTAACGATCGCGTCTGTCAATCGAACGGCATCCTGATAAGAATAACCTCTCGCCATCAAATAACAAATTAAACTTTCATTAACATTCAAATAAGGCAAAACTGAACATTCTTGTGAACAATAAGTGATGTTATTCGACCATTTACCTGGAATTTCTTGGTGTTTCTGTGAGGCGATTTCTTTGTCGATTATACAACGAAAAGTTGTACTTTTACCTGCACCGTTCACACCCAATAATCCGAAGCAACTATTTTTCTCGACGGAGAAATTTAGATGCTCGACGATCGGTTTCTTTCCATAAATTTTCACCAGATCCTGCATAAAGAATGTGTAATCGAACGAATTGTTATGACGAATATTTGGAAATTTAATTTTGTTTTTCTTTTCTCTCATAAATTCTTCGACATTCATCATCATCGTCTCCTTCTTCATCGTTTTTGGGATGTAGAATAAATTTTTAATTTTTTCACGATCAATCACATTCGTCAAATAGAATTTTTGTATGAAATCAATGAATGTTTCGAGAGATTGTGGAATAGAAGATGCGGTGTCAATATTGGCGACATTAATCGTTTCATTTAGAACGTCTTCATCGTTTTCCAGAATTCGGTAATCTCGCTTATTTATTATCTCACTTTTCGAATTGAATAAATTTCGTATTCGTGAAAATAATCGTATTTCGATCAAAATCAATAATGTCAATGTGATTAATACTTGACCGATCTGAGTCATTAATAGACGAGTGAAATATTTTCCACTTCGACAAACGGCGTATTGTCGACATTTTGTGAATTGGAGAACGAGATCGGTAAAAATTGTATCAGGAAAAATTAGTTCCACAATTACGGTAAAACCACAAAAATTTCTTGGCCCAAATATTATAATAATATAATGAAGAATATTTATCATAAGACTTAACATAACAGTGACTATAACGAAAAATGTTTCATCTTGAAATATATAACTCTTAACATACGCCCGTAAGCTGGCTTGCAACGAATAGAGAGGAAGTAAAGAAACAAATTGGCTTTGGAAATTTTCCTCCAACCAAACTTTCTCACTGAAAACGTTCGACTGATTCGTGTTATTGACCATTGGAATATTATATCCTGGAATATTTGGAATCTGTTCCAGTTGTTCACTATTTTTCATTTTTTCTTTCTCCACGAATAAATAAATTAGAAATAGAGTAATGAAAAGTAGAAATAATCCAAGAAAATCAATCAGGACTTGTATACCATAAAAGAGGAATGTAGCTGATATTTTCGAATATTTATGGAGAGTGGATTGAATTGCTGATATTTGAAGATGTTTAAATTCACTTTTTCTTTCACTCAAAAAATTTATGCTCAGAAATAAAACTGGTACCAAAGAAATGACAATTGTCAATAGTAAAGGATAGAAAAAAACATATCTCTCACACTTATTATTTGCAGGTTGATCATATTCTCCTTTATCAATATTTTGTTCACGTACCACAAAACCGATAATTTCATCCAAATTTTTTATATGATCCAATTTCGAACGATATTTATCCCAAGAATATTTCCCATTTAAAATATCTTTCGGTTCTTCCAAAATGAAAGTTTTTATTATGTTCATACCATTAAATAATAAGCGACGTCGACGTAATTTCCGTTCTTGTGATATATTCGACACTTTCAACTTATTCATTAATCGAGTTCGATAAAATGAATTGAAATATTCAATAATTCCCGTTGTCGACATACCGAAATATTCATAATTTGTATAAATGCCTAATTGTTTCGGCAACGACGAGAAATCGTAAAGAATCAAAAAAGGATTGTCATAATTCGAATAAAATTCATTTCTCTTATTTTTAATGTAATTCATTAAGAAGAATGACGAATTGGTATCTTTATATTCGCAATCGACTAATCGACTATTGATCGAGGAAGGGAAACCTTTTCTTGTTAACGATTTGGAATAGAGCGAAGTAATTTGAAATGTTGGTATGGAATTTTGAATTTTTTTATTATTCAACATTTTTGAACGACTTCTATTACATAAAGTTCCTTCATCCATATAAATCGATAAGACGTTAAGATCACTGGTGAAATAATTTGGATAGAAATTGAGTGAATATTTTGTTAATTCATTTGTCAATTTACCGTCGAGTTTATTTTGGAAAACGAGTAATTTGCTAATATCATCCTCCTTGAAATATAACGAGACCATGATCGAAATGATAAGTGGAAGAACAATCGAAATGAATAATAAGAATAAACGTCTACGAAAAATATAAAATCGTTTCAAAAATAACATGGAAATGCATCGACTGAAATATTTATGACTTTTCTTCTGAATTTCCACCAGTCGTTCCAGATGATGATTAATTTTCGTATTGACTAAACCATCCGAATAATTCTCGTCATTCACCGTACCCAAATGAAGGAAAACGTCTTCTAATGTGGTGGATTGGATGTCGTACGTTCGAATTCCCAAATAATCTTTCTTATTCTCCAAATAATTTAATAGTTCGCCCAAATATTTCCTTGACGATGTCTCAATTTTTAATTTAATTTCATTATTCTTCTCTTGGAATTTGATGGAATTGATATGGAGAATATTTGAAATTTCTTTTTGGAAATGATTTCTCTTAAAATTCGATTTGACTACAAAATTCATCGTATAACTCAATGAAAGTGCATCTTTCAAAAATAAAGGCGTTCCAACCGCACAAACTTTCCCCTCGTTCATTATACAAATTCGATCACTCAAAATATCCGCCTCGTCCATAAAGTGTGTGGTTATGATGATACTGCGTTCTTGTTTAATCTCTTTGATAATATTCCATAACATTCGACGATTTCTCGGATCTAATCCAGACGTCGGTTCATCAAGTATAACAATTTCCGGATTTGTTATCAATGTCATTGCCAACATGAGACGACGTTTCATTCCACCTGATAAATTCTTCGCCATCACATTAATATCTTTCGTCAAATTGACTGATTCGAGTACTTCATAAATGAATCTTTTCAAATATTTCTCTTCCAGACCTTGAAGTTGACCAAACAACCTCAAATGTTCCTCACAAGTTAATAAAGGAAAATTGACGTCTTGTTGTGGACAGAATCCGATGGAAGGTATTGACGAGGATGAAGAAGATCCGAATTGAATTTCACCTTCATTCGGTGTAATATATCCAATAAGAATGTTGGACAAAGTTGTTTTTCCTGCTCCATTCGATCCCAACAAACCGAGAACTTCATTTTGATAAATTGTCAAATTGACATTTTTCAAAGCGAAAAATTCCTTTTTGTCCACTGTGAATGTTTTGGAAATGTTTTTGATTTTTATCGTTCCATTCTTCATCGAATTGGCTGTTGATGATTCAATAAAACGGGAATTAGTCGATTTAATGTCATTGAAATTAATCGAACTATTATTCTTTTTAAAATTAAAACATTTTTTGAAAACATCCCACGAAACATATTTAGAAATGTTTAACAAGAAAAAAAAATAAATTGACCAAATTATCGCCCCTAATAACAATAAGCCTATACTATCGAGTATCGATAAATCAAATTTTAACAATATACCATCTCTGTTATTGATTGGTATACGACGGTATGGTGATCGGAAGAATAATCGTGAAAATAATTGAACCGATTGATGATTCAGATCGTAATCCCAAACCAAATACATCGATCGAATAAACGAGGTTAATGGAAGTAGTGACGATATGAAAAATATGGCAATAGGTGAGAAATCATATATGTCGATAAAATAGCCGAAAGCGACAGATAAAGCTGCAAATCCAACACTGAACATTGAGGCGATAAGTGGCTTCTGAAATAATCGGCTGAATAGAATCACATAAACGGAATTGCACATTGAACAGACCGCACAAATTGTAAAGGTAACGAGTGACGACACATGACTAATTAATGGAACTGATATTTGTTTCAATTGTAACTTCTCCTCATCGTTAAATATATAAACATTCAATACCGGTTCTGATGGTAATGGTATATGGAGAACGATTGTGGCAATGATTGAGATGACGATTGAAGTGATATGAATTCTTAATAAATAAGACGTCCAATTAATGAGATTTGATAATCCAGCAAGATTGAGTAATAATTGAACTTTTTCAATTTTTTCATTTATCATCATAGTCAACGTGAAAATGAAAGTACCCAAAAATGATATGACGATAAGAGATAAGAAGATTGCCGTTACATATTTCCGAAATAAGGTTGATATGTTCAATATCTCCTTACCAGAACATGGCATATAGAATAATCGAACGTCATTTGTTATCAAATTATTGGGTAATTGGAGAACGTTATGAATGACTGTCCGTTGAAAATGATATTGCCACAGATTGAATTGTAACTCTAACGTATTGTCGATGAATGGTTGAAAACAAGCTTCTTCACCTGACGTGTGTGTACGATAACGAGCTGGGCCCCCACGATTTTGTTGTGAATAGAAGAAATTGTGAATTATGGTATAATTGAAAGAAAGTGGAAATTTCTCGTCGAAATCCTTATTGAATTTTAAGAGAATTTCTGAAAGTTTCAATTTCTCATGATCTTTCTCTTCCAAAAATAAAACTTTCCTTACTTCAATTGATGGTGGCATTCGATATAATGTTGCATTGATAAGATCTTCGATTATTTGTGAACGAGGATAATAATAAAATGTATTAAATATAATCGAACTACTTGACAACGACATATATGGTTTGTTCACTTTCTCACGGTCAAATGGATTATCACTGAATCGTTGTCGTAACAATTTCGCTTGGTCACTTTTCTTCACTAACAAATCATGTTTTAACACGTAGGCAACTGATACTTGAGGTGCGAAGAATTTGACTCGTCGTATCGATAGAATTAACATGAACGGTATGATACAAATTAATAATTCTAAAATTAATCGAATTCTTTGACGGAAAATTATTAAGAGATTCTTCCACATTAAAATTTTGATTTGTTTAAATAAGAAAATAAAATTTTTCTTTTTATCTTTTTGTAATTGATAGAAATTCTCCGTATTCTCATTTTTTGTTTCATATAAAAAATTATCGACCAATACATCATCAATGGCATTATTAAGAAAAGATATAGATTTCTTTCGTTGTACCATTATTTTCGAATAATTGGACAATTATATAATTCTTTCTTTTTTCTTCTCGATAAATGGTCGGTAAATAATTGTAGATAGAAGTGATCCCGTTCTATTGGAGAATAATATTCATACGTGAACTCATATCGATAAATTAAACAAATTTATAAATAAGAAAATTTAATTAAATTTGTGGATACATGATATCTCTTCAAATAATATTCTCCAATTTCCTCCGGTTTCATTTTTTTTTCGTTTTATATATGTCGAATTTCACTTGTACCTTTTATTGATAGAGATAAATGAATGAATATTCCTCTATTCCTTCATGCCATTCTCCAATACTCTTTCTTTTTTGTTTACTTGCGTATTAACATATTTCTTCTCCAATGTTCTCTCATTATTATGTAGTCATTTTTTTCATCAAAAAAGTGGTTGTATACGGAAAAGAATCCTCTTAATTTTCACGAGATATATTTCGTCTTATCTCGACCACACACTTTTCATTTGTTGTTGATGAACTTTCTAACAGAAAAAGAAAAAGGAATTCTAATTAAAGAAAAATTTGAGAAATTCTGGTGGAAAATATTTAGTTTTATGTTTGTGACAAATAAATGATAAGTTGTCTGACTCATACGAATTTATTTCGATGTGGTCTTATCGAAACACACCAATTGTCTGATATACATCTTCTGAAGAATGATGATGATGAATAAACCAAAAATTCCCCTCGAAATTCATTAGAAATTGAGAGGAAATATTGATGTATTTTTTTATGATAATACACCCACATGTCCAATTATAAAAATATTAATCAACATTGACAATCGTCTCATCATGCAACATTGTTTGTAAATCATTTCTTCGCTTTTATTTCCTTGTTTACCATGAAAATAATTAAAAAATGTTATCATGAAAATTATTGAGAAGAATTATGCTATTCATGTCTCACAAATTGTCAGGTAATCAAAACAACATCAAATAGAAACACAAATAATGCTCATTCAAGTCGAAATGATTACTGAATTTACTTTTGAACCAATTCCACATGAAATTCAAACATATTTAAAGAAATGTTTAAGAGTTTTTTGGCATACTTAACGTCACTTAATCTAATACATTGTTTAGAAAAAAAATTTTGATTTATTTAAAATTTTAGAAATTTTAGAAAGAAACCCAGAGGAACATTTCGTAATTCTATTCGTTTTCTTTGTGACTATTCTTAAGAGAATACTTAAAAATAAACTAATAATTCTGACGATTGAAATGTCTAATTCACTTTCTAATTAACTTAAATGAATTCATTTTGGTTCAATTTTTATCCAAATCCAAACCAGTAATCGAATTTTCACAAAATTTAAAAAACAACAAAATTCAAGTTAAGATATTGTGAAAATTTTAGTTGGTTTATGTGCGCCGCAACAACTTTAACTAGACCAATAATTTGGTAAATAGTCGAAATTCAGATTAGTTTCCATAATCATTTCCATATGTCGAATCTTCATGAAGATATCGAATTTAGAGATCTAGTGAAATTGAATATTCGAAAGATTTTGTATTTTGATAAGAATCGTCTAGTGT
The DNA here is from genome assembly GCA_023231475.1 of Seison nebaliae. Taxonomy (NCBI): domain Eukaryota; kingdom Metazoa; phylum Rotifera; class Pararotatoria; order Seisonacea; family Seisonidae; genus Seison; species Seison nebaliae. Next base: position 22,589 of record JALJEE010000061.1, on the reverse strand, counting down.
TATTGGGCAGGAACTTGGAGAAACATAGAAAGAAGAATGCGAAATACAAAGCGTTTGTGACAACAAATTGTTTTGGTAAGAATAAGAAAGTCGGCTCAGTTCGAAATTTGAAAATTACTAATATTTCCCTACACGATTATATCGCATATTTGATAGTAGTGGCAACACCAAAAGTTTTACATGTCGTCCAATTTTATGGAATTATTCCAAAAGATCATTCCAGATATGTGACATTTGTCATTTTCAAAAAACATTGTCAATTAGGCAAACCGATAAATTTTACGATTAAAATTGCACCCATTACGATGGAAGAAATAATTGACAATTCATTTGATCAAATAAAATTCTGGAAATCAATTGAGAAGGATCGTACATCGAATTATAAATTAGCAGAATTATGCGCCATCATGTTGACAATGGAACGACATGGTAATCGAATATCTGTTTTCTTTAACAATTTAAGAAAGAAAATCTCTCGACCATCGAAAGAGAAGGTGAATTCTCAGAATTTAGAATTATTTGAAGTCAAATCCGATTGTCTCTCCAACGACGAATCAGATACTGAATGTTCATGTGATCGATTTGATCTTCTCATAAGTCGATTGGAAATGATACATTTAGGATATAACATCTAATCTCATATTTTCCACATTTCTTTTCCTCAAAACTTTTCTCAATAGAATTTTGTAAATAAAATTTTAAATAATTTTAAATTTCTTTTTAAAAAAACTGAAGATTTCTAATTTCCTCAAAACTATTTATAATTTAACTATAAAATTATTTTCTTATTATCAAATTTTATTTATTTCCTAAAAAAAATGATAAATTAATAAACAATTATCAATAAATAAATAAATAGTATAATATAATAATATTTTATAAAAAAATAATTTTAGTAAATAAAAAGAAAGATGTATGAAGAAACGATTAAAGATGTCACTGTATTATTTATCGGCATTGATTAAAATTTCGAATAATGAGGTAAAAGTAAAAGATTGTTCGATTAATTGTGTAAATATGGATCGATTTAGAGTAAATTGACAAATTCGGCAATCTCTCCAATCATTCGATCAGTATTCCTCAATTCAATGAAATTACTCATTGAATCCAAATATGTTTGAACCAAACGATTCCGATGTTCTAAATTTAATAAGAAATCATCACATATTCTTGCCGACGAAGGAAATGGTGAATTTCTTTCTTTAAATTTTTCTCTCCTCATTCCCAATTCTCCTCGTTGAGTAATCGAAATTTCTGATGATTCATCTTGACTGTCATCTGGTTGTTGTTTAACTTTGCTTAGAGCCAATTCCAACATTCGAATTCGTCTAATTAAACTGAATTGTTTCCTCTTTTCTCGATTAATCAGCATCAACGTTTTCCCCACATATTCCGAATGTCCTCTGTACTCTATTATCTGTTCTTGCTTGCGACATTCGTCTCGAACTATATGACCTTTTAACTTTTCAAACACAGCCATGATATCGTCGTCGATCACCATTATTTGAAGTGAATTACTTATGAATAAAACGTGAGGACTCAGAAAAATTTTTTAGAGCTTAATATTATAAATAAAATTTTTATATCATTCAATAAATCAAAATGAAATTCATTTCATTGGAGGTCTGATAAATGGACGTTTGATAGGACGTCCATATGGAGGTCAAATAAATTTTCAAATGTAACTTATTATTGACCTTTTACATTGTCGGTTTGTCAACATTTTCAATTTGTTGTTGATGAGAATGACAGTTTTCTTTTCGTATTCGAAACTTTTCATTCTATTTCAGTGTTCAAATAATTATTAATTGGAATATATTATTCGTTTGAGATAAAAGTTCGTTGGTGCACTATGTTTCATAAGGGAAAAGGCCAAATGGTAAACGAACCGTTTGGTAGACGAACCATTTGGTAGACGAACCAATTGGTAGACCAACCATTTGAACCACAATAATTTATATAATTTATATGTGCCATAATGTACACATTGTATAGGGGAAAGGTCATTCCTATATATAAATAATTTATAAAATTCCGCTAGAGTACGATAAGACTCGTTAACTATTACATTTCCTTCATTACCATCGCTTATGATTACGATTAGCAGTTAATACTTCAAATTTAAAGTAATGAATTTGATGAAAGTTAGGAATTTTCTTAATTTTACCATATGTCTGGCAATTAGAGATGCAATTGTATTTAATGATGACCCATTCTATCGTCCCTTCCTATGTAGGTTCGCTCAAAATAATCATAAACTGGCAGTAGCTTCTCACTGCATGTAGCTTTTATTTTTCGGAAGATTCCTTTAACATCTTCCGACGGAAAAAAAGAAAGGGAAATTAAGTGGGTGCCTTCATCAAGCAAATCTTGATTTCTTAAATCACCTAGAAGATGCTCTTTTCCTAATCTCTTCCTAAGATTTTTGATGAGATGGAAAAATTGGAATCCATTTATGTTAATAAATGGATCGTTGAACTTGGAAATATATTTCTGGCAGCATTAATTGCTGCTAATTCGAAATCTTATTTCATCAGTATAAAAACATGAGACTCCTAAGAAAGTTTCATTCTGATTAAGGTTTACAATTCTATTGAATAAACAGTTAGTTGACGGTTAGAATTGTAGCTTGTGTATGGATATACATCCATATCCATATGTGATTTAACACAATTTCCGTTCGGATTATATGAAAGGTTTTCATTAACGGAAAAAATGTTAACTTTTTAATAATTATAATCTTTTCGGATTATCTGAAAGAAATTTAATTTTTTCAGATTTTGTGAAACTTACAGACTTGTTAGTCTTCAGACCGATAAAAAAATATTTCCTTCGGATAAACCGTCATACAATCGAATATGTAGTTAGTTTAATTTTATTAAAATGAAAAAAAGTTCTTAAAATTATAATTTCTTGTTGATTTCGTTCTTCATGTCAATAACGCGATGTAACCAAACTGAATTGAAAATAATACTTTCCGGATTGAACGTTTGTTTTTGAGATTCAATATTGTAAATCACTTGAACGGGAATATTCTAAATTTTTAGAAACAAGAAAAATAAAAAAAATTATTTTAGAAAAATTGTCAACGATTCTCTTCTTTGATAATTTATATGTGAACGTTTGTAATACGGTAAATCTTGGAACTGGTTGACGTCGTGTTGGAATGCTCCATTTTACAGAATAAAAGTGTAAGTTCTCAAACCGATTTTCACCACTCTCCAAATACGATAATTGATATAACCAATACGCAGGATAATTCCAACACTAAAATTTTTGGATTCGAATAATAATAAAATGACTCAATTTCATCTCTTGTCTCTACAAAATGAACTGTATCAATCATTTCTCTCAGTTTTTCTTCACCCAATTCTATTGTAAATTCGGAAACTAAAGGCCATTTTATGTCAATCTCTTTTCTACCCTTATCATAATACGATTTAGTATGAGCGAGAACTGAGCTAAAGATAGATCATTAAATTAATGGGAAAGGAAAATAAGATCAACACTTCTTTTGTTTTAGTTTCGTTATTTACCGTTATTACATTTATACTGTTGAATTAGAAAATTACGATACATTTCTCGAACTTTCAAAAATGGATAACTATTTTTTTTCAGCACTTTTCGAAATCTTTCTGCAAACTTTCTTAACATATTCATGATATTTCTCCGACGACTCCATCGAAATTTTAAGTTGAAATTAAAGATACCAAACAATTGGCACAGCAACAACAAAATTGAATTTCAAGTTATATCATTCTCTAACTGGGAAATAGGTGAAAAGTTTTTTTCAAATTTAAAGGTCAACGATTCAGTTACAACATGTCAACTTACTTTGATAGTCGTTTCATAACAAACGATTTAATCGCTAACCATTATATGATATCTTCATTACCATTACTTATCTTTATTGATTTAAAATTAAATTTTCTTATACTCTAACTATTTTTTGGGTTAAAAACTACTTATTTTATAGGAAAAACATATTCGAGCTTTATATTTTTTTTCATTTCTTTATTTTCAGAAGTGAAAATTTCAAACATTTGAGTGAAGAATCTGATATGTCATTGATATTGATTATAGGATTATAACACAAACTAAGTATCGTGGTGTCTATCAACGACTGAACATTATAATAATTATAAAGTTATAACGTTAAAATAATTTAGAGAAGATGATAATCGTTATGACAACATGAGAAAAAATAACTTGATTTTAATTTTGAAGTCAGTTAGTAGAATATGAACTTTTTTAAATTTAAAGGTCAGGGAAGAATTGATTGACACGATGATGATGTGTTTCATCCAACAAATAGACAGGTATGAAGCAGAAACAATAATTATTATTTAAATGATGTGTTTTCTGAATTTGGTGAAATCTCTCTTGAAATGATTTCATTCGATTAAACAAAAAATTTAACATTCATCCACCAATTCGGACAAGAGAGAGAGAGAAAAAGCACAATGTCAAAACTTAAACTTTTCTGTCTACGATATCGAAAATTTTTATTTTTTTATATTTTCACCAAAATTCTTTTCTTTCTCATCATTTGGAATTTACCATATGATCTCCCTAAGAATGTGATGATGAAATTTAGTCCATTTCATGTGAAGGAAACGAATGTCACTCACAGGAAACAAATAGAACAAATCCATTTGGAACCATCGAAATAACATCTGAATGGAGATTGAGTCGTTCGAGACATTTAAATAAAAATCAAAATTTATTTTTATTTATCACAAAAAAATTTCATTTCATTTAATAAAAATCATTCGTTCAATTGAATTGAATTAATTAACTTCAAATTCTCCAATTTTAGTTCTAGTTAAAAAATTTAAAGTTCAGAAAAAAATTATTCTTCTTTACAAATCGATAATAAGAAAAGTAATACAGCAATAGTTAATCCAATTTCAATTGTTCTTGCGGCTCTTCGTTGTAGGCGGCGAATATGAAAATTCCCAGGAGAATGTGTACCACGAAAATTGCACTGATAGCGGAATAAATGTAACTTTGTTTGGAAGACATGAGGAAATATCCTTCGAACACAATAGCTTTGGTAATGAAATACGTTGCCAAAGGAACGATGATGATAACGATAGAGAAAACGACGACTTTATTAATCGCATTTGAATTGATCCAATTCAAATTACCATTATCTTTCTTCATTTCGAGCATTGTATTCCGATTTTCCGTTTGAAACATCTCGCTTAATATTCAAATAATAAAAATTGGCATAGAATACACAGATTGATCGATTAGTAAAAATTAAATTATTTCATTCCAGCTTCATCATCGACTTGTTCAGATCTTTATCACTTCAGTACGAAACTTACCAAGTGATTGTCATTTATTAGTAGTTAAAAAGAATTCCTTGGAAAATGACAAATACTAATAAAGCGAATTTGTTATATCGATGGTTCGACCCAAAGAGAATAGATGATCATCAGGCCTTGAAAGCATTTTGGGGTTGTTTTGTCACCTTCATATTTTGGATGCTCATTAGCACTATAGTTTTCGCAATTGGTAAGTTTTGTAAAACTTTTTGAATTATTATCTTCTTTCAATTAATCATAAATAAATTTCTTCTGATATCGTAGGTTCCCTCTATAATTACATTTACGCCTATTTTAATGAGAACCGTCAAACCATTCAGAATTACGATGTTATCGATAAGTTAAACTATTAAGTGGGAATGAATTCTAATGATATTGTTCAATTAATTAGGAAAATTCTTAAATTGGCGTCACCTTCTTTTACAAATTTATTAGAGAAAAGAGTAATTCTTCGGGAACGACTCAAAATGGAAGTGATGACGGCAATACCTCATGAGTGGCTTGATGAAGATAATTCGGTCGTTTCTAAATTTAGAGAATAATTCTTCACCAATACCAGATTGTAAGGTAAAATATTACATATCTTAACCGATGTTAATTGAAGGAAATTAAATTTTCTCTTTTTGGAATTTAAACTTCTTTTTCAACAAATCGTATTAATCAACAACTCGACTAGACTGACTAGATTATGATTTGATTTTAATGGAAGAAGAATGATTCATCAAAAGATTATTAGTTCAATATTGAATTGGCAATAAAATAAAAAAAACTTCTCTCATTCTTCATCAACTAATTCGATTGAACTCAACTCAATCATGTTCAACTTGTGCCAATGTGCCTTACCCATATTACTCTTCCTCTTCATTGCCATTTCCCTTACAATTAGTTAATTCTTTCTTATTCACGTTCCGAAATCATTTTCTCATTATTTCCATAGTTATCACATCATCGGTTCATGAGTATGTCTTCCAAATTGGGCATATTTTAGGTCATTTCACCGGTAACGGGCATCATGGATTTCAAGGGGTTGGCAATGCAATGGGACGTCGAATGGCTAAAATTAAACGATTGAATATAACGGAAGAAATTTATTTTAAATAATCTCCAAGAAATTTTCTTCAGAGCTTAAAAAATTTCTATCACACATTTAGATACATCTTCCATAATAAATCATAATTTAAAAATCTTTAAATCTTCAATTCTCTATTCGATAACTATTTTTGTATATTAAATATATTTATAATTAAATATATAGAATAGTTAAACAATATTAAAAAATAAAAAATTTGAAAAATTTTTTCGACCACGCCAGGACTCGAACCTGGAATCTCCTGCTCCGTAGGCAGGCGCGTTATCCATTGCGCCACGCGGCCGACGATGTTCTTCTGTACATAAAGTATAAACTAATTTCAAAATTTCACTTCTTCTTTTTCTCTCTCCTAAAATTTTCTCGTTCAATATATTTAAATAATGAAATTTATTGATAAATTAGAATTTTTTTATTTAATTATTACCAGAATTCGAATATTGTATTCGAATCATTGAATAATTAAATTTTTTTTAAAATTTAATAAAATATTCATTTTATATTTCTTTTCGATAAAGTGAATGAATAATATGGAAATTAATATGGTGATTAATTACTATCTAGATGCTTGTGATAGATGAGAGATAAGAAATAATTGATAAGGGAGAAGAAAGCTGTAAATATAAAAATGTTATCCAACAATGTTTATCTTTGGAATGGAGGAATTTAATGGAAAACTAAGTGACGTAACAAAATGGAGGAATAATGATCTCCTGATCCGATCAGTTAGAAAGGTCAAATTGTTTACAAGTTTCATACTACATAAATTTGTTATTAAAATAAAGTTAGTAAATTGCTGGATAAGAAAATTCAAATTAAATTGTCTTCAAAATGTTCAAGAATTTATTTTATCTTTCTCTACCGATATTGTGTTATTTGTTGATCGATTCCCAAATATTATTTCAAAAATTAGAGGAAAAATATGGAGAAAATTGTGGTCAGGTTGAGGGGAAGTATTTGGATGGAAGTAAAGCAATCATTCGAAATGGATCGGAAGATGTTGAGATGATTGATGATGAAATATTCATTACGAATGGATTAAATATAAAAATATTTATGGCAATGGATTTCTCATTGAATGATGGGAAAATATTTCATATAAAGAAAACGGAGAAAGGTGAATGGTCATCAGAAGCAGAAGAATTAGGAGATTGTGAAAATGGGAAATCATTTGATGATTTAAATCCTCACGGTCTCTCTCTTTATCATTCGAGTGAAGGGAAGATAATTATTGGTGTGGTCAATCATCAACTTCTTAATGAAGCGATAACAATTTTCCAATATGACAAATCGAAGACATGTCTCTCCAAAATAAAAAATATTCCTATGATCGGTAAAGGAATTCTCAATGATTTAGTTTTCTTAAATGAAAATGAAATTTTAGTAACGGAAATGTTAACAAGTCGAAAACAACCAGATATGTTAATCGAAACAATTCGAGGACAATCCATTTCAAAAGTGTACAAAATCAAATTATATGGAAATAAAGAAGTGGAAACATTTCTTTCTGATTTACCATCTCCCAACGGAATTCAAATTGACAGGAAAAGAAATCTCTTATTTCTCGCAATTGGCAATAAAATGAATGTTTATAATTTGAAAGATGACAAATTATTATCATCAACGACAGTCGATGGAATAATCGATAATATAAATATTTATAAACAATCAGTTCTTTTGGGACTTCATACTTCAGTCATCCGTTTCCTTCATTATGAACTCACCAAAAATGTTAAAGTCACTCCAGGAATACTCGTTGAATTATCAGTGAACAATCAAGGAGAAGTAACATCATCGAAAGATTTATTCATCACTAATGGCGAACGTCTATCAGCCATCAGTTGTGGATTGATCGATGGTGAGACGATGTTCATTGGATCAGTTCGACATGAATTATTGAAATGTTCTCTCAAATAAATTGGGAAATGATAAAAATTTGTGTAAGAATTCGTTAAATTTTCTTGTTATATTATTTATATGTCGATTTTCGAATTCAATTTTTTGTTGTTAAAAGATTTAAATAAAACATTAGAAGAATTGGGAAATGAGAATGAGAATGGAAATGAAAATGGTTAGAAATTTCTGCCAGCACCAGGAATGTCATTAATCTGTTTCAATAGTTGTTGAAATCCTCCAGCTCCTCCTTTTAATTTAAAAATTATAATAATTAATAATAATTATAATGGAAATTTATAATTAATTAACCCATTTGATTCATGATTTCTGGATGCATCATTCGTTGCATTTCACTTTGGAATTTGCGCAATTGTTGCGGATTCAAATTCTTATTCATATCTCCTTGTTCTATGATGAGAAAATAAAAAATAAAAAAAATTTAAATAATAACTATTAAATAATCCTTTCATTCCTCCCATTTTCTTTACGATTTGTGCAAATTTTTCAAACTGAATCAAAAGTTCATGAACATCTTCGATTCGACATCCTGATCCTTGAGCTACTCGATGTGCCCGATTGGGATGTTGTTTAAATAAACGATGTCCATCAGGATTATCTAATTCTAAAGAAGAAGAAGAAGAATTGGAAATATTATTAAAAAAATGCTTTTTAAAATAAACCTTCATTATTCATACTATCCATCATACAGATCATTCGTTTCAATCTAGCCATCGATTCTTCTTTTCCACCTTTTCCAAAAGCATCTTGTTTAAATCCAGGAAGCATATTCTAATTATCATAATTATGATAATGAATAAGAAAATTTTAAAAAAAAATAGTATACGAACAACTATCTGATCAAGTGGACCCATTTTCATAACATTTTGAAATTGTTCGTACATATCACGTAAAGTGAATTGACCTTGTTTAATTCGATCTAATAATTCTTGATTGTTCTCCATTCCCAATTCATTCACTTTCTGTACCAGACCAGCGATATCTCCCATTCCTAACAATTTACTAATAAATGGTTCCGTTTTAAACAATTCGAAATCTTCCGTATGTTCTCCAGTTCCGATGAAAATAATTGGCGATTTTGTAGCTGCTACACTATAAATAAAAATGATTAGAAAAACCATCAAAATTATCGAACGCTGATAAAGCTCCTCCACCTTTCGCATGTCCATCCAATTTCGTGATAATTACAGCACCAACATCAACCTTATTCTTGAAAGCTAACGCTTGTGTATGACATGCTTGTCCAATCGTCGCATCCATCACAAAGATGATATTATCTGGATTCTTTTAAAAAAATTAAAAATTTTTTTTTCAGAAAAAATTAACAATCGAAGCAGAGATTTGTAACATCTCTTCGAATAATTGTTCTTCTTGTCGATGACGACCCGATGTGTCGACGATAATAATTTCAAAATTATCATTCTTGAAAATATTCACACCATCATTCGCCACTACTACCGGATCACTTTCGGTGTAAGAACCATAAAAATATATTTTTGCTAATGTCGCATTCTGTTTCAATTGATCGTAAGCACCAGCACGATATGTATCGGCACAAACCAGTGCAGTTTTCCATCCTCGTTTACTGTAATAATAAGCTAACTATAAATAGAAATTGAACGGAATTTTAATTTTTTTCATAAAAACTTTTGTACAAGTTGTTGTTTTTCCACTTCCCTGCAAACCGACGAACATAATCACATTCGATTTATTTCTCACCGGTTGCCATGGTTTCACTCCTGGATCTAATAATTTACATAATTCACGAAAAACGGCGTTCTCAATTATCTTCTGTTTGTTGAGACCGCCTGCTAAATCTTCGAAATTTATCGAATTTCTTAGAAGAAATTTCATTATGAGAATGACGTCGATATGAATGAACTTGATATTCGTTCGCATTTTCATCACTAATTGGAAATTGACATCAGCCTCTAATAAAGCGTTACCCAACTCTTTCAACATTTCATTAAGAACATCCTCGTTGATTGTCGGTGCTCTACCCAATTGTTTGAGGGCCGACGTTATCCGTTCTCCCAATTGCGCTAAAACCATTTTCTATTACGAAGAATTTGGAATATAAAAGAAATTGTCAAAGAATAATGAACATCAAACGTGTAAAAATTAAATTAATTTTTTTATTTATTTCCTCCTTTATTTCTAATAATTTCATATACCGATTTTAATTATTTTAATTTATTTTATTTTATTCTAATTCAATATACTTCTACTCTAAACTCATTTCACAGGTAATCATTCTTCATTTTTAATCTAAGCTCAACTCCACATATTATTATGTACATGAATATTCTGTTTGCATAATTTTGACTAATGTAATCATTGGAATCTCATTAGTTTCTTCATTATCGAACTTCATTACTACAAATTTACCAATGACAGTTGGTGCTGTTTTCATTAAACTTTCATCCGAACTCGAACAATATTTCAATAAACTATAAATTTTTACATTATCATTTTAATTTTATTATTAAATTCGATTTTATTATTTAGTTTGAAAATATGGTTAAAATTTATCCTTTTACCCTAAATGTTCGAATTCCGTTAATAGAGACAAGGTAATTTCATTTTGGTAAAGTAGTAAGGAAAAATATAAAATTTGAATATTAAAAAAGAAAAGAGAATTTAAAAAATTAACTTAAGCAAATTATATAATATGAAAATAATAAACTAATTCAATGATTATTGAGGAAAAAGGGAAGATTTTATAAGCTAAACATTTGAATTAACATTATCCGGAATATATTGGAATTCGTTGGAGAAATAGGACATAAATTATAATGAGTACTGGTTAAGGGAAAAAGAAAACAATATAAAAACGATATAGGGAAATTTTTCTTGTTAGTAGTTTGATATTCATTTCGAATTTTGTCAAACCAATTTTTCTTCAGTTACAAGATTCGTTTTTATATTCCTTCGTCACTCGTTTCATCCAAAGATTACTCACCAATGGTGTTAGCTGCTTAATTTGTTTCTTTCAACTGAATCAAATTAAAATGAAATGTCAACAATTTCCTTGTCATTATTAGCTACACTCACAACGCCGAAATTCGTTGCAAAGATCACCCCGATGCCCGATTAGTGGAAGATCATCGGGCGGGTGATCTTATTTGCTGCGATTGTGGATTGGTTGTTGGTGATCGGTTACAATTCCCATATACATTTCATTATCATTAATTAATTTTATTTCCCTCAGAGTTGTAGATGTTGGATCGGAATGGCGCACTTTTAGTAATGATAAAGACGCGAAAGATATGAGTCGTGTGGGAGCTGCAGAAGTTTCATTCAATTCTATTTCTATTTCCTATTCTTCTATTATTCTTCTAGAATTCCATCACGGGAGTGACCGATTTGAGTACACGAATATCAACGGCGGGTGGTCGTCATGCTTATAATGATAATGGACAATTAAAATATCGAACTCACAATACGATGACATCGAAACAACGATCTATAACTCAAGCTACACGTCTCATTAATGATTATGCTGAGAAGTTACGAGTGAAAAAGATGATAGCAGTTTAGTATTATATTAATTATATTATATTATAGAATAAATTTATATTAACAACGAAAATTTCAAATATTATTTAGATTGAAGCTGAGAAATTATATGCAAAAGTTTTTCAAAAAAAAACAATTAAAGGGAAACCACATCAAGCAGTAAGTTGTGGATGTTTAGCTGTCGTATTGAAATTGGAGAACAATCCTCGAAGTTTCAAAGAATTCGCTGCCGTTTCCGGTGTACAGAAGAAAGATATAACACGAGCATATAGTGAAATAACGAAATTATTACAGAATGAAGGTGGCGAGACATCCAGTAAAGAATTGTCCACAAAAAGTTCTTGTGCAAAGAATTTTATCGAACGATTTTCTGATCGTTTAGAAGTGTCGAATGAAGTACAAGAATTGGCACTTCATATTGAAGGAAAAGTAACGAAAATTGGAGCGTTAGCTGGAAGAAATCCCATTTCTGTGACGAGTGCTTGTGTTTATATCGCTACACAATTAGCTGGCAATACCATGTCTCGAACGGTGAAAGAAGTGAGTGATGTGACGGGTTCAGCTGAAGGAACGATCAAATTGATTGTGAAAGCCATTCGAAAGATATACAAGACAGTTCTTCCAGAGAAATATGCATCGAAATCTGATGTTCCATTCTAATCGAACACAATTGACATTCCAATTGAAAAACGATCGATTCGAATTGAAAATTGAGAATAAAAAAATTGAAAAATGAAATTCGATGAAATAATTTTTCAAGAAAATATTTCAAGTTCTTTTCGTCTTGTACATCTATTGTGAGTGGGGGGAATCATTCGAATTTGCTGTTAAAAGAATTTTATGATTTAATAAAACTAAAGAATTGAAGTCAATATATAATACTTCTTTTTCGTTGTTTTAACTAAAATTTTATTTCAATTTCTTATTTTGTCCTTTGTGGATGAGTTCGCCTTTGACCCCGAGTACTAACATCGAAGATTGGGAGGTGTGGAATGGATTCCAAGGTTTTACCTCGGAGGAATGGCTCGAATATTATTTACAGAATCCTACCGATCCATTATTCGCCGATCAAAGTGAACCAGATGACGAGAAGAGTAGTGATGATGGAGATAATGATATATCGGAATTGAACGATTTCCAATTGACAATTAGTGATCATGAATCGAATATGGAATCGCAAGTATTTGTCAACTCAGTATTGACACAGACAGATTGTCTCCCGATGAAAATGGGAGAAATCGAAGAAATTTTTGAAAGTGAAAATTATGTGGAAACTTTTAAAAACGTGTTAAGTCCGTTGACATGTCTAACAACTATCGAGAAGTCATCGACTTTAAGTAAATTGAGAGCTATCAGTAATTCATTACATGAAATTAATTGGAAAAAAAATTTAATGTTTTCCACCGCCATTGATTCTCAAATGTTGTTCACTTATCCAACATCTCAATATGTTTCTTCATTGTCAGATGTTTCAACGAATTTCTCTCTAGCGAATGTTAATCATTTAAATTATACCGGTTCGGCAGTAGGAATTGAAGATAAACAAATTGAAAGATTTATTCCGAATACATTTACTGATTATGATGAGAGTGACAGTTTATTAGAAACGAATCATAATGATCATCATTTCCATATTAGTGTGAAATATTCGGAAGAATTTTTAAATACTCTCGACTGTCTCGCTATTCGTAGTCCCAATATCATCTTCTCTGATTACACTGATGATGTGGAGATTGAGGAAACATTATCGGAAGGATTTACAACTCTCCAACAATTCAATTCAATTGACGATACGATAAAGAATAATTATGGACAATTAACCACATCATCCTCGTCGTATATCGGCAAGAGTTATACAACTCTCACTAATCCAATAGGGAATTGTTCTATATGGAAAAGTCCGAAATTCAGATATAAAACTATAAAATGTAAGAAAATGGGACATTTATTTAAGACGAAATCGATCAGTAGTATTCCTAGGACCATACTCCCATTACCATATGTTCATTTGGACGAGAAGAAATTGTGTTCGAAAGACAAGATTAGTAGGAAGTATATTCATAAGCGTCAAACAGATCAAGGAATTCAAACTGATAAAAATGAAATGAAATTGAGACAGATATTATTTCCAATAAACTCTTAAAATTTCTTATGTGTCACTTCGATTTTTTAGTGATCGAAAATTTGCGTTTAAATTAAATTGTTAATGAAATTGAAGAATAATTTTGAATAATATTGATAAGAGAATGAGAACTTTTTTTTTACAATTTATATATTTTATGTGGAAATTAAAGAGGAATTATAACAAATAAATAATTATTAAAAAAATTTAACTGATAATATTTTGGGAGTTTGAAGTCGATATAATTTTGAGATTATGATTTGTTCTCGACTCTCAATTATGCCATTGAAGATGATTGATCGGAGAGGTAGTCAGCAATTTTACCAATACCAGGTAGATAGAATGCGTAGCCGATGACAGGTAAACTTCGGAGAAAGTTTAAAGCTTTTGGAATTGATGAACGGAATATCCTCCAGAATCCATAAATTTCAACTAATAATCCGATTAATGGATATCCATAAAGAAGGATAGCAATACCACAAAAATATATTAAGGATCCCCTCCATTTTTTGGTATCAAAAAAAAATTTGGAGGTCGATCTCAATCCAATGAACAAGACAAGTCCAAAATTGAATAAAATCTATCCATTCCATCACAAAATCATAAGAGATTCGAGAAAAAAGAACAAAAAGAGAATGATAATAATGAAAATGATTATCTAATTAACATTTGAGAGAGCAAGTACTTTTCGATCGAAGAACATAATTATTCCAAGGAATGTCAACAACACTCCCATCGTCAACATTCCCAATCCAATTTCTTCAAAGAAAACAAATTTATGAAGTTGCACATCGACGAAGATTTAACTTTGCGAATCATTCATGTAAAGCATTTTTGATTTTTTTCACTATCGTTTCCACCGCCACGTTATGTGAGAGAGTTCTTCTAAAAATTGAATATTGTGGCTAAGATTTTGATGATGACATTCGTCTCCTGTTTGACGTATGATAATTAATTAATTTTTTTCCTTTCATTTCATCCTATTTAGTGTCTCATTCATTTAACCTAATTAGATGGATAAACCCATCATTTCTTTTTAATTTCCATCAAATTAATATATTTATTAAAATTAAATTAAAATTAACCAACTTGACACTTCAAACGAACTTGAATATAGGGAAAATATATTGTCTGTAGGGAACATGAGGAAAAGTCAAAGAACTAAACTCGTAGTATAATTAGTAGGGATGAGGAGAAACTGTAAAACATCTGTGGAGAACACTTCATTATTCATTATTCTTCTTCTTATCACAATCAAATGTTTTTAGTTGTCAAATCAACTTCACTTAGTTTTTCAAAATTTTTTATAGTTAATTATCCTTTTTAAACATCAATTATCAATCTCAATCAAAAAATATGAAGGAATGATGAAAAGTTGGTGAGTTGAATTTTAAAATATTTCAAATTAAAAAAACATATTTTTTATCAGATAAAAAGAAACAAATAATTTTCATTTCAATTATCGTCATTCCATTAATCTATCATCTATTCCGTCGTTCATCTCATCGAAATGATAGTTCCCAATCAATTTCCAATCATGCGAAAGATTTCCATATCATCAAACCGAATATCCATTGTATCACTTTTAGTCATTCATTGTGTTTGTACAAAACTATAATTCGAATTGAAAGAAATTCTTCTTTCGATTTCATTAATTTTACACGGAAACGAATTGATGAACAGAAATGGAATAATTTGAGAATAAATCAATGGTTTATTGGTCAAACGAATAATTTTGAGTTTCTTCACATCGAAATCATATTTAATAAAAATATTAAAAAATTCTTTTCCCATTTTCTAAACAAACATTTAACCAGCGATATTGAGACGACATATTATGGAGAAAAAACGATTTACCAATATGATACTTGTTATTGTTCTTCACCCATCTACATCAATCATATGGTGGATATTCAAAACTTGATAACTTTCATAGATTATTATCGTCAATTTAATTTGAATTGTATCATTCTCCAATTTCTTATGGAACGTCATAATCAAATTAGAGAATTACAACATTTCCTCCGAATTCTTGGAGATGAAGTAAATCTCTCGAAAATGAAGATTCATATCAGTTTTATTCCAACTCTCCATTTCCACAATCTGACGGACATTCTTTTCCGTCAGATTTGTATTAACGAATGGAAATTCAAATGTAAATATTTCATATTTCATCAAATCAATAATTTCATTTTACCTACAAAAGAGAATAATCAATCGTATACTCAATTTATTGAGAATGCTCTCAATTCCAGAAGATTTGCGTCCAATAAATGTATTTCATTTGAACCTTATATCTATTTGAAACGAAAAGAGACGAAGGAAATTATCAGAAATCTCAGAAAATACCTCTTCGACAATCAACAATTGAAGAGAATTTCTTTTCATTTCACCAATTCACTTATTTCCATTAGTACACAATTCGGTTCGACATTAAATGGACAATTGACGAATTGTTATGATAATCTGTTGAAATTGTCGAACGAATATGAGAACATTGAAAAACATTCTCATCAACATTCATCTGCATATATTGGTACATTGTATAATAAAGAAATAAAATTCCATTTACCACTTGTCCATTCCAACAATTTAATTTGTCAATCAATTGGCAGCGATATCACCGAACGAAAACGATTGAAATCTTTCGGGAAATTATTGGTGAAAATCAATTTTGAAGATTTTTTCAATTATTCTCATCAATCGACAACTATCACGCGAAATGGAAAGAGATTAGGATTCTATCACGTATTTGATGACGAAAATTTAAGTTTTAATCTTCATAATGATACCCAATCTTGTTATACGATTTCCTCAAATTCCTTAATAAAATCCTTCTTCCGTTTATGGTTTAAATGAGATCGTCTTATTTAATTTCTTCTGTTTACTAACAATTCTCCTCATAAATAAAGTAAATAATACTCAAATATTTTCTTTAATTTCAATTGAAGATTATTTAAATATAATTTCGGTCTTTATGATTAATCGAGGAAATATGGTAGATAAGTTGACATTCTGTTTCGATAACGAGAAAACATTATATTATTATCGTCATTTGAATGAAGATGAGAATAATCAAAATGAAATTGAAGAGATTGAGAAGGAAAATTTATTAGTGACATGGTCGTCGTTTTTAAGAGGAGATATAAATTTGGAGAAGATTACTCAATTGGATATATCTTATGCTAAATTGTCGTTCGTACACAAAATCTTTCTGATATTTAAAAATTTCAATATTTTAAGGTATATCGATGATTTCCATCTATTAATTAATCTGAAGAGTATCAATGCGAATCATAATCAAATTAGGATTATCAGTAAAATTTGGCCGAATCTTGAACAATTATATCTCGACCATAATGCGGTTATTAATCGAATTGATCTATATTAATTTTCTATATAATTCAATTATAGTTAAATTCGAATGATTTAATGGATTTATTGGAACATTTAAAATCGAATTTTAGTAATCTATTATCTCTGTCACTTGTAGAGAATCCATTTGGATGTCGAATTCATTCGATTTTCAGTAAAACATGTTCATTTCGGTTTAATTATTTACTCTCTCTTCAATCGTCTCCAATATGATACGAATAACAGAAATAGAATTGTTAATTTTCTACCGACACTCACAATCCTGAACTATACACCGGTAACGGAGGACGAACGTTCAAAAGCAGATAAAATCATGCAAAAAATTTCAAATAGCAATGTTCGTATCTTTATGTTTTATTATATCTGTTATGTTTTTTCTTTATGTTTATTATATGTTCGTATCATCTTCTTTTTCTTATAACTTTCAAGAGCATTGATCTAGCAAATCAGAAAACAAGTTATTTTATAATCCACCAACATTTATCTAGCAGTTCTTAAATTAGCTCAAATGACGAAAATCGGTAAAACAAAAGCGAAAATTAGAGGAAAGCATTCTGAAGGTAATCGATTCATCAAGAACCAACATTTATAAATCATTTGAACACTATTATTATGTTAAATAAACTATCTTCAATACCTAATCCACAATGTACAATAATTTATATATATATATATATATATTGTCTATAGAATTATAAAATATTGGTAAATGGATTTTAACAATTAAAATATAATTCAAAACTTATTTCTTATAATTTTACACTCATTTATTATGATTTTCAATTGTCAGTCGAGAAATTTGATGAACAATGTAAATAATTATACTTACTTTATATTATTTTCAGCATGAAATTTTATTAGGTTGAAAAATATAATTTGTTTTTATTAGTAGTAAAATAATTAATTTCACTTAATGAAACATCGTTTCATATTAATTGAATTGATTGATAAGTTTTTGTTTAGATGAGAATGTTGAAAAACGTTGATGGAGGAAGTAAGTATTCCGACAATCCCCACCTAAATAAAAGAGCATTTTGAAGAAGTGTGTCCAAAGGTCTTATTAATACATCATTATGCAATTCTTCATCGAGTTGTTTGTCATAAAATTATCTTTATTTAAAAGTAGAAGACACCCACATTATCATAGAATTGAATAAATTAGATGATAAGATCTAGTTAAATACTCTTAACATCATTCAAGTGTTATTCTTTTAGAAAGGTAAGATTTCGATGAATTTTTTATTTTTGACCATTCTCACCATAACCATTCAATGTGTTTTCTTACGATCGAATATCGACGTTTTACATCAGTTATATAACATTAAGTCTATAGATGAATTAGAAAACCAAACAAGTTACTGTTCATTTTTATTAAATTTTCTATGGATTCTGATTGAAATAGAGGTTAAAGTACGACAACAAATTCCAACGAACAGTAGAATGGCTATATTCTCAGAGAATAACTCAGATAAAGTGAAACCGGTAGTTGGTGGTTGTACTCCAAGACAATTATGTGAGAGTGTTCCATTGGAAGGTGATAAAATGGATCGAGTGTTCTGGCCTGTTTGTATAGAAATACATCGATGTGGCGGATGTTGCATTGCCGGTTTCAAATGTGTACCTTCAGTTGAACAAGAAATTAATTTTAGTCCAGTTACTTATTTTTCATTATTCATTTTATAATTTATATGACCATCAGATTATTATTTTAAAATCTGACGATCATAATAGCTTGAAATATGATGGGGAAATGGATATAATGATGAAAAATCATACGGCATGTTCGTGTAAGTGTCCGATATCGTTGAAAGATTGTTATCCCAACCAAGTTATCTCTCAAAATTTTCTTTCACGTTTAATATTTATTCTGAAAGATATTCGTGAAGAATAGTTGTCGTTGCGAATGTCCTAGGCAAGTGGAATGTAATCCAAAACTGAAAAAGTTAAATCCGAACACTTGTCGCTGTGAATGTTTCTCAATGAAAGTGTGTAAAGATAATGAAAGATGGAATAATTTTAAATGTAGGTTAGACAATTATTAAATTTTCTATGTTTCTAATCTAGTCTATTAATACTAATTTAGATGTGAATTATATTCAAATTATGTGCGGGGACGTTTTAGAGGTCGCCACAGATATCGAAATGATAAGTAAATCGATTAATTTTTCTATTTCTTTTAATTTACTTTTTATTCATTTTTCTTATTTATTACATCGATATTAAGTCATTTATTACCAATTATATATTATTTCATGAATTAAAATGTATCATATCAAAATTTCACTTTTAATTTTATTACATTATGAATACATAATATAACATAATAATAATAATAATAACATAATATACAAATTACATGAGAAACAATAATTTTTATTTAAATGAAATATTCATGTCAAACCTTTTTTGTCCCATTCTTGTGGAAGATGACGAAACTTAAAGCGATAATAAAAAATAAAGTCGAATTCGAAGTCGTATTGCTTTCACACCTATCAAGTTATCAAGAATTTTAAGGACAACTTTCTTTCTCATTTTAAAGATTTCCTTATTTTTTATGACTATAATATTTCTTTTCCAGACTAAAAAAAATTAAAAGAAAAAATAACATAATTAATTCTATGTAAATTAAAGGAAATATGTCGATGTTTTGAATGGTGGAAATTCTGCAAATTTCTGGTCCTTATTGAGAAATAAAGATAACGTTAATTCAAAAATTGACATCAATGAATTCACGATCTTGTTCGAATTCACAATGAATAAAGTTGATCGAGTTGTAGAAATTGAATGAGAGGGGTGTGCTCGAGGTGATATAACGATGAATGAATTACGTAATGCTTTAAGTGGTTTGAATGTTAAGAAGGCTCATGGGTATGACGATATCTGTCTTAGTTTAGTCAGCAAACTAAACGAAGATTCACATCAATTATTAGTTGATTATATCAATGACATTCTATTTTATTGTTAATTATTTGTTAAAATGATAAATATGAATAAATGTAAACATGTAAATATCATCGTTCATACGTAATAAAATTAAAACAGTTTAAAATAATTAAAATTTTTTTTTTTTATTATTAGACCAAATCCCCGCGGGGTAATTTATAAAGAAATAAAGATAAATCCTTAAAAGAGTTATTAAAAGAATATTAATTAAAGAGTTACTCCTGCCTGTTTCTATGTAATTTTTGAGAGAATCAGGAACATAGGAGGAAATGTTGAAGTTTGACGTCAACAATAGCGCATCCTCAAGTGAAAGAGGATAATTAATTGAGTAATAGTGGCAAAAAAACTATTATTATTGCTTAAGAATAAATCGTTTTTTTGGTAATTGAGTGTCAAGAAGATTGCTTAATGAACTCCAAAGTGGATAATTCATTAAATAATTCGTATATTTTCTGACAATAACATCAACATATTCCATAGTATATGTCTCGAATAATATTTAACTGTTCCACTCGTCTCATTCCAGACGCATTTGGCAGGATCGGTTGATCCAAATTACCAACGGGTGCTGATCTTGCCAATTTTCTTCCCGTGTCTTTCTTCTAACTTAAACTAATTTAACTGTTTAAGTAGTCTAGAATGAATTAATTCATTCAAATAGGTATTTCATTTGTTCTAATTCCGAACAAATATATTCATCTAACGTATCATAAATATAAAGGACGAGATAGATAATTATATACAAGAAAGAATAAAACAGAAAATTCTTTTCAATTTTCAAAAAATGCGCGTTAACGTTTTTATCGACTTAAGCGCAAATAATATTCCACTTTTAAAAAGAAAATGTCGTTTTTCAAAAATCATATATGTTTATGCGCTTTAAAAAATTATTACAATTTGAATAATATGTTTGGATAAAAGAAGAAAATTTCGAGAGGATACAATGGAATTTCAAAACAAAGATTCCATTGATTTCCTTAGAAGAAAGAAGGATACAAACGTGACAATCTCTAGCAATTGGAGATCTGATGTTTCTTCTTCTATAGTCAATTGGTATATCAGTAGATGTTCATGGACAATTGAGGAGATTCATATTCATGGTCGAAGAAATGGAAAATTTCAGATGAATATTCTTTCCAATTTGCTCAAATTGATAAAGTGGCAACTGGAAGTGATCGATCATAAGAGAATCTCTGAAATTTGATGATGCCTATATTTGATGTATATGTGATTTATTCAATTTATTTCGATTTTCTTTCCCCTCATCTTTCACTTTCCATTAATTCTGAGTTAATTTCTCTTCTTTAATCTCTTTTAAAATTCTCGTTCTAAATAAAATTCATTGACAACAAACTTAACCACTTTGAAATAATAAATAATCCCATCATAACATCAACTAATTGTACAATGGTTGTATGTTCGGGATATTTTAATAAATTTTAAAGTTCTTCTGTAGTGACATTCAATGAAAAAAATTAATTTATCTTTTCCTTCCTTTTTACAAAAGTGGGAAGAATTAAAAGTTTTAACTTTAAAGTTTTAGAGTAAGTAAAATGTTTTTTATGGCTTGAAAAAATGGATAGATAAGTAAAGATAAGAATTGCAATCTTTGCAGAGAAATTTTCACAATTGTCAAACCATTTCTTCATTCTCACAAAATGAAGCATTTTGCAATATCAGTATGATTGATTTTTATTGAAATTCCCGTCGGGATAAAGACAAATTCACACAAAAAGAGAAAAGAGAAATCTTTATAGTTTGAAGAAGAGTTGTCAGTATTATGTTAACGCAAAAAGTAATTAAAATGATATCCGTGATAGATTGGGGGACAGATCGTAATCTAATATAAAAATTTTGTAGAGGGCAGTTCTCAACCCAAAAATAGGACAGTTCTCAACCCTTTTTTCGTTCTTCCCAGACAGTTCTCAACTTTATTTTTTATTTTTCGGACAGTTCTCAACCTTCTTATTACTTTTCGGACAGTTCTCAACTCTTTTCCTCAATTTCGGACAGTTCTCAACCTTTTGAGAAAAAAAGACCAGTTCTCAACCTCAAAACATAATGAAAATTGAACTGGAAAAATAATAAGTATACATAACTTGCATACTTCTTTTGCTCGGTTTTCTCGTCGATATCGACGAATGTTTCGCTGTTAGGAGCTTAATCGACGATTTTCCGAATTTGTAAGTTCATTGTTATTGCTTAATGCTCCAGTTCTCATCTCTGATAATTCTTTAAGATTCTCTATTCGTAGTTGTGAATTATTATCATGATTATGATTGACTTTATGGGACCA
>JALJEE010000057.1:0-11987 GCA_023231475.1 Seison nebaliae | reverse complement strand
AAATATTCAATGATTCCAATTGCTCCATTTCTCTGAATTTGGCATAAAATGGCACTAATTGCGATTGCTGATGCATCCGTGAATACAATGAATTGTTTTCTAAAATTTGGATATTGTAAAACTGGTGGTGATGATAATAACAATATTAATTTCCGTTTTGCTTCTTCATGTTTCTTCTCCCATTTCATTCTCGTTTCGTTACGTAGCAGTTCCGTTAACGGTGCTACTATTTCTGAAAATTTTGGAACGAATTTGAGATAATAGTTCGCAATACCGATAAGTCCTCTGACATCTTTCTTGGATTTTGGTGTTGGAATTCTTTGAAGTACATCAATTTTCGACGATAGTAAATTAATTCCTTTGTAACTAATTTTATGTCCCAAAAAAATTACTTCATTTCGTAGGAATTGACATTTTTTAAAATTAATTCGTAGTGCTGTGATTATGATCCGTGAGTCCAAAGTGATAAAACTCGAGTCCTCCATACATTATGGAAAAAAAAATCCAGACATGATAAGAGTCCTATACATACAAGGCTCGAGCCAAGCTATTAGCCAGACTCATGCTTTGGCTCGAGCCCTCTCATGAATCGGAATCGATTCCTCTCTAACATAATTACATCGATAATTGTAAGTGACCATAGAAAAACATAAGTTTGGGTGTATGTTACCAATTTTAATAAGAATGTGTATTTCTGGGTTATCGACGATGCTGAGGAAGATAGGGTAATTTAAATTTTTCAATCAAGTAAAATTTCTTGGATAATGCAAAAAACCCCTTTTCGAACAATGCTCAATAATTATGTAATTATTGGATATTTAAAAATTTTTTTTAATATTCTATATCACTTTTTCATGCTGAAACCGAATATTTTACTTAAAATTAGATATTTTTAAAATAGAGGAAAATGAAGTCTGTTAATTAATCGATTATTTGACGACAATTTTTCAAAGGCTTTTCGAAAGATGCTCAATAATTACGTAATTAACGTACATTTAAAAAAAAATTTTATATTCTGTATCGATTTTTCATGATGGAACCGAACAATATTTCACTTACAAATTTCACTTTCACTTTGTTAGATCACAATTTTCTTTAAGCTTAGCCACTTAAAATGCCATTTTCGAATCTCAAAAATAGAGAGAAATGAAGTTTGTTAACTAATCGATTATTTGAGACCGAATTTTACATTTATTTTCCCTGAAGTTAGGATTATTAGCAAGAGCTTGAACAGGGCTATCGAACGATATATATACTCCTTTACGCATAAAATACTATTTGAAGAAAGTTATGAGTATTTAAAAAAAATCGAATTTTGTCCAAGAATACAGCTGTATGTAATGTATCGTGATTATATTTCATTTTTTCACTAAATAAGATTGTTCCTCCCCCCGGTTTCTTACTTATCACGCAGCTCATCTTTTCATTGTTCTTCCATGTATACTATTCTTGTCGTTGTTTCTTGTTGAATCTAATCTAAACAAAGTGCTGATTCGATTCAATTCTTCGAGAACTACCACTATTACCACAACGCAACAATAACAATAGGTATTACTTTTTATGAGCGCCACTTAAGTGTTCTTCCAATTTTAGTTCATAATTATTGCAAATACTCTTTCGTGTCAAATACACCTTAATTGCTTTCCTTAGATTCAAAATATAAATAAAAGAATAGATAAACCAAAAATTTCTTCAAACGCGAAGTTTTAAATTTAGAAATTTGAAACGGATTTTATCTTTGAACTGACACGGAACGGGAAATTTGCTAGTATTTTAACGAAAATAAATATTTTATTGTGTCTTTTTAAAGCAATCTTGTACAGTTATTCTACTGTCTTCAACAATATCATATATATGTTTGATAGACCACATTTCAATGTTATATCTCAAGCAACCCATCATTAAACCAAACATAAAAGTTACTGGAATGATAAATCGGTGGAAT
The DNA here is from genome assembly GCA_023231475.1 of Seison nebaliae. NCBI lineage: Eukaryota > Metazoa > Rotifera > Pararotatoria > Seisonacea > Seisonidae > Seison > Seison nebaliae. Next base: position 10,042 of record JALJEE010000057.1, on the reverse strand, counting down.
GTACGTAATGTTGTACTCATTATAATTGTAATGATCCAACAGGAGACTACGGCAAGGAGAATATTAACAACCCATGTTATTATTAGCTCATTCCTTTCACATTTCGATCTACTGGGACTTTTTGCGGAATGTTTAGCTAATTAAAATAGATATAGGTTTATGAATTAAAAAAATATCTAACAATTCACTTCGTCTTTAGCATAACTTCCTACTTTACGCACTTCACTTTTTACTGATCGAATAGCATTAAATATTTTCTCTGGATGTTCTTTTACATCTTTTAATGATTTTCTTGGGTTGGTTATTACTTCTTGAATGGTACCAATAGTTTCCCGTACAGTCGGTCCTGATGACTCACCGGACGTGCCGACATTTGTTTCTTGAACAGATTGTGCATTAACCTCTTCCTCAGATGACATTAAACCAAAGACAAAGAATTTGGAACTAAAAGGAAAACCAAAAATTGAAAACAAAACTTAATTAGCGCAATCGCTACAACTACAAATTGCAAAAAATGCAATACAATCGTCTTTAAATAAACACTACTTTATAAATTACCAATACAAACAACCCAGTTACCAGTATCAAGAGAGTTCTTTAAAGCAAACTTCGTGTCATGACGATATCCTTGATTGCATCATTCCAATATGGTCAAATGACCTAAAATTTTGACATGACATCAAATAATGACTGTGTCTTGCAGACGATGCTGTAAATTTCCGAATGAAAAGAATGGAAACTGAACAGAAATACGATAATTTAAGGCGTTTTTATTTATTGAAAAATTTCATAATAAAGTTTGTTTGATATAGAATTTTACATTCTTTCAAATGAACCTAATCTTATTCGAAAGAAAGAAATTTTAACTTAAAATAATTCAGAACGACTCTAACTTGAAAATTCTTTTCACATTAGAAGTTGGACGGGGATAAGAGGAAGTTATTAGAAGAAAGAAAACAGATTGAAAATAATAAATTTTTAGTTTGCATAATTTTATTTCGAGGAAAGATCAATCTTTTGGAAATACCAAGTTCATAATGTAATCTACGTAAGGTGGCATAAACAAGAGACTGGTATATGACGAAAGTAAGAGTAAGGTGAAGATCAAGACATTAAATATTGCACGTTCCCATGGCTCTAGCATGTAGATACCAGTGATAAGAGAATACTTGTAATACAAATGTTCCAATTGCCCAATCTTCTTAACAGTTCTCGAACAATAAGAGGCTTTTATCATTCTTTCATTTTTAATTGGGTCATCCATACTTCTTTGACTGATTTTGTATTTCTTTCTGTATTCGGGAATAATTCTCTCCAGCTTCCTGAAAAACTTTTATATTTTTTTCATCTATTTTTTTTCTTTAAACCAATTAAGTTATTCAAAAATTTAGTTTTTCTTCTTTTAATTGGTATTTAGAATTAACATAAACTTGAGTAATTTTATCGAAGTTATTTATTACAGTCGTACAATTATATGTATATGTGTCCGTCTAAATATTGTACATAACGAAAGTAGAATGAAGACTTTGAGGGAAATGTATGTCGTTGAGAACGACTTCCGTTTGAAATGATGATTTCTATTTGAAATGTTTTCTTTTACCTCACTCAATACAAAGTTAAACTGAACTAATTTTTATAAGAATAACTGTGAGAAATAATAAATTGAAATTTAATCCGAAAAATTTAAATTAATAAATATTCGTCTAATGATAATGTTTTCATTTTTCTGAATATTTAACTTTTTTACATGTGAAAAATAATGAATGAAATAAGATGAATTTATAAAATTATTGACAATTGACTTAGGAAATAAAGGAAGTTAATGCATTATATAACTCTCACATTATTACGCTGAATGATGTAGTTGATGACATAAATAAATTATCAATCTTCTTTATAATTTTCTCCACATTTTCTAATTTCAAGTTAATTTGATCAGAATTATGAAAGTTTTCCGATATGATTGTAAATGTCATACATTGCTGATAAATAAGATGACAGAAATCTAAAAATTTAAAATTATCAGACGCTGACATAGTGCAGTAGTCGTAGCAAAGACGACGGAAAACTAAGTCGACTCGTTGATCTTTCCAATTTGTTGTTTCTTCTTTTTCTGGTAATTTTGCTGACATGAATTCTCTCTCGAAAACAAATTCAAGTTCATTCGAAGGAGAATCGTTTCTCATATAATTGTAAGTAGTTGATGCACAATTATTTGTCATTTCATTAATTGGACAAAGGTTTTGTTTAATCGGCGGGAATAATTTGTCCAACTCTCTTTGGTTAGCTAAAGAAAGGAATTTCTTCATTGATAATTCCAAAATTGAATAATATTCTCCAGAAGAAAATAAGGAATAATTGGATTCATTCTTATTTAATTCTTTCGTATAAAACGAATCATCACCGACGTTACAAGTACTCGGTGAATCAATGAAGTCACCGTTTTTCAAAGCAGATAAATCCCAATCCTGTAATCGTTTCGTAATAGCATAAGGTACCAAACATGCCAACTAGAACGATTATTTAAGAATTTTAGTTTTTATGAATTTAACTTCTCGTTCCGTAAACTGACATTGATTGATTAATTGAGAAATTGCAAACATTTGTTCGATGACTTTATTTGGAAGGAATCGTTCCATCCATTCTATCGAATAAATATAACCGTTATATAGAGTAATATAAGATTTGTTATCAACTAAATTTGGTGCCATTAATATCTAATTGGAAAAATTTTTTTTTTAATAAAAAGAAAATTAATCAATCTTAACTGTCCACAAAGCGATAATTGTATTATCAATAACAATTTTAGCAATTATATTCGGCATACATTTAAGTCCCGGAACTTGCTTGAAATAATTCATGGAATTACTTGCAAATATAGTTGAATTTCTTGCGACCGACATTAAAGCCATTCCATAATCAGTTAAATCTTCACCTTTAATATTGTTCCTCATCACTTCCTTAGACATATTATTCAATTTCCATATATCTTTAAATTTTCAAATAAATAATTCAAAATGCAAATTCTAACAAGCATTTCCATTAACGAAAATCCGGCAAAGTTTTGAGGATAATGTTTCTAAAAATGTTTTATAGTACTCACTTAATGTCGGTGTCATCATATCAGCAAGATGTTCAGAATCGAACGCAATATTTCCATCCGGTACCATAAAGTTAGACGCTGATTTTAATAAGGAAACTATTGACAAAGCGAAATAATTTCCACTTTCCACTATTAAATTCAAATTAAAATTTTGAATTTTTTTAAGATTTGTTAACTTTCATCAGTGCTTGGTAATCTGATCTCTTTCTTCGATTTTTTTATTTCTCCATTCTTCAATTGAGTAATGTATTCGTCCGAAGACAAATTAGACCGACCTTCACAAACATCAGTAACTTCATTGATACAAGATAAGAGTCTGGTGAAATTCTTATCGCATTCGGGTAATGTTGTCATATTAATTGGTGAGGGTGAGGGCAATTGTTCGACCGTATTGTTACTTTCATTGTCTATGTTTAGTTTATCTTTAATTAATTCGAACACCTGATTTTTTGTCGTTTCCATATTCATATGAGATATTTGCACACATGTTTTATTAATATGATAATCATGCGATAATTTTGGAGATTTAGGTAGAGCATTACCATCTTTGGAATACTGATGAGTTAAACTTGATCGACGTTTCGAATAATTTGGATTTATAACAATTGAAGCATCTTTCCCACTCATCTCCAATTTCTTTGCTTCATCTCTGATATTATTTGGTATTCGTCCCATTTTACTACCAGATATTTTCATTCCCGCTTCTAAACATTTCTTATAACGACATGGTCGACATATGTTCCGAGTCTCTGTTGTAATTTTACATTTCCAACCAAAATAACATGTTGAATTGAAGTCCTTTCCTAATTGTTGTTTCGTGTTAGTCCTTTTAAAGAAACCCTGAATTTTTTTACAATTGTTAATGGACTAATTCAAAATAATAAACTTTACATCCTTCGCATGTACTGCATCCATAATGCACACCGGTAGCTGCGTCGTTACATACACGACAATTTCCGAACGGAAAATTCGAAGACTTTTTCCCAAATTTCTTCTTTTCTCTTTCACCGTTCGATGTTGACGACGTAACAGATGAAGAGTCATCCATTCTTTTTATTTTCGTTCAGTTATGTTAGTTCAGATTGATCAGTTGAATTTTCACTTCACATGGGGGAATGAATTGGATAATTTTCAATTTTATTTCGTCAAATATCTAACAAATGGAAATAATATTTTGACATTTTATTATCATTCAAATCAAAATGAATGGGGTATTCTCACAACGATATTATAAATGAGATTCCGATAATTTCTGTAAGGAAAATAGGAACTTAAAAAAAAGTCAATTAGGTAGCAGATTAGAGATGATTAATGATTATTAATCAATGAGAAATATTAAGATGTTGATATAAACAAATTAGCAATTAAAACATTTTTAATTTAGAAATAAAAATTAAAGTTAAAGTTATGAATGAATTAATGATTTGCTTCTTATTTTATCTCGTTATTTTCATTTTCCATCCTTCAAGTCGACATTTCAAATATGATCTATGTTTAATTTGAAACATTTACGTAAATAGTGAGAGAAATAATTTTGAAGGACACTTACTGTACATGATGACGAAATTGTTCAACTGATGTCTCATTTATGTAAATCAGTTCAAATGCTATATAATATTTGATGGAGGAGAGTGTGGAGAGGGGAAATGTGTGGGTATTAGGTGTAGCTAACATATAACATTCTCATTACATCATTAGACTAACTACGAGACTAATGTAACTAATTAATAATGTGAAATAAATTGGAAGGTAAATTTGAGGGTTTTCCATTTCAATAGGAATCCCACTCCCCATATCGATTTATATAGTTGTATTTGACATCAGGAACTTTCACTAAGATATTACTTCTTCATTCTACTTACGTCAATTATGTCGACCTATATGATTGAATCGAAACTGATTATCACTTAATGGTATTAGAATATCATTTAACACCATGAAGCACGATAGATAGAGTTTTATGACAATTTCTTTTCCAAGGTAAATTTTCGTCTAATTAAATTTCATCATGTTTCTTCCACAAGGAAAAATTAGATTTTAAAAATTAGAATCACATTTTAGAAACCGATATCTACTGTTTATATAATTATAGTACTGTAGGAATTGGCTCATTTCTAATTACATTTTCTCTGCTACCTTTAAGAATCGTCTATCGATTTCTTAGAAATTCAATGTAATTTTTCTTTTCATCGATTTATGACAAGACAACTGACGTCAGTGAAGTAGCATCGTTGATTAACTTTTAACTCCTAATTTTAAAATAATTTCAAATAAATATTGGATGAACATTTTTTTCAATATATTTTATATGTTAATCCATTTGAGGACAAGAATTATAACGGTTATAATTATCTGTTTCATCGGCTTGTAAATGATTGAAATAGAAGGATTTCAAAATTTTGACTTGTTTATACGATTTTACGGTTTTCATTGAATTTAATTAATATTATTCATCTCCAATGATAAAATAAAATGAAAACATTTTTTCTAAAGTCAAAAATAATTGTAATTACATAGAGATTACAGTAGTTAAATGATATACATAAAATGCTTATCTCGAAATACGAATAAAACCCACAAGGACATTCGTGCTATAGAAAATGGAATATTTCCTGATTTGCTAGATATTTTGTGCACACCAGCAGAATTAACTTAAAATTAATTGTCAATGTAAACAATTCGACTCATGAGTATTGTATCGGCTCAAATAGGAAATTATTTTAAACAAATTATTCAATTCTATTACCTCGATCAATGGATACTTAAACACCGCTAATTTGAAAAAAAATACAACATATTTGCAAAATTTCAAACTTTGAGATAATCTCCTTTAGACTAAAATGATAAAGAAAATTAATATTGTTGACAGTTTCGTTTTAATGAGAATATAAACAATTAACATAAATTGTATCCTTATGAGATTGATATTTAAATCTCATCTGAATATAGTTAATAGGTCGTCATCGATTAAAATCAAAGTTTTAAGAAGAATCTTCCACATATGGATATATTTCACGGAATAACTATCTTTTGGTATATTGGAATACTAATTCTTCCAATTGATGGTCAGACAATTACCAATATTACTTCCATTTGGCAATTAACAAGACGAGAACGCAACCTTTTAACATCATCTGCTTCCGTTAAACAAATTAATCTAAAAATATTTTATGCATCACAATTGCCGGGCAATAACAATTTGGAACTATCTTCAACCGATATCATACAAGTGCCTCCTACATTATTCAATATAAGATTCTCAAGGAATGATTCGGTGTCACTTCACATTGATTCACTTTTAAGAATGATTAAAGTTCGGAACAAATTGAGAAAATCAATTAAGATTGTTACGGTCCTTTTACATTGCACGAATGGACGTACCGTCAAATTTAACAGCGTAATCAAACTTCAACGTATCAGTAAAAGAAACATATCACCGTTTTATCATTATATTTTTAGTTTTACAAAGATCTTCCAGAAATTATTTGCTTTTCACCATTTGTTAAAGAAGAAATGTCACAGAATATCGAATGTTAAAATTTTATCGAAACTATTCCAAAAAACGAAACCATCTGATTATGAATCAAAATCATATCTTCTTATCTTTAAGAAGACAATTGAAAAAAATAATTTGTTTCCAATCAAACGACTCACAAAAGAAACGTCGATTAGAAAAAGAAAATTCAAACGTTCGTCGCGAAAATGTGAAAGAATTAATCGTATCATTGATTTGAATCTTATACAAAAACAAAAATTAAGTTACCCTACAAAATATCCCGTTGATTGGACTTCGTCGATTGTCTACCCAAGGAAAATCAATATATTTGAGTGCCAACAATCAGACGAATGTGATAATATCGGAAATAATTATAAAAGAATATCTTCCGTATTAACAATGAAAAAGAAGAATATTATCAATCAATTTAATGGATGTCAACCAAATAAATTTAAGTCGGCAACTTTCTTGGCAGTTACAAACGATGGAGAAATCAGTTTAAGAACGATAGAGAATCTTATAATTGCCCAATGTGTATGTACATAATTTATAGAATGATAATAAATTTTTTTATTTCTTACTTGTTATCCTTCAAGTATTAATATTATATATGATAATATATAATAAATAAAAACACTATTATGTCATTTTAGATCTTTTTTACTGATAATTTAAAACGGCAACATTTATAAGTTGTACAGATTTTGGTGTACGTTGAATAAATGATCATAAGTTTTTCAAACTTAAATGAAAATTCTAAATGTTTCTATTTTTGTTCTTTTGTTTGAATATTCAGACTTTTGCGTATTCCATAAGCAAGCACACCTACTCTAGAACTGAGTTAAATTAAACACCGTTTTCCTAATTTTAAATGTGTTAAAATGTTAAGTGTAAAACTAAACGGTTTACCTTACTCCAGTTGGCACATTTCATTTTTTCATTTAATTTATAATTATTAATTAGTTGAAGAATATCATAAATTGATTAATCATTATTGCAGGTACGTAGTTATTAAGTATGTTCCATTAATTCGTCATTCGAATCAGCTTGGTGAAAAATGTTAGTCGTAAAACAGAATCGAAACGTGAATTATTGAATGCTAAATTGATCTTAAGTTGAATTTTTGTCTTAATCTGAATTTTCTTAATCCCAATGTTCTAGGAGGTGCTGTAAATGTTATGCTTCATCCAAATATAAATTATCAGCAGTATAAAGACTATGAGGTGTTCATGAAAAGATCCCAATGGACTTATAGTCAAGAACATATTGTTCAGACAAATAAGATAATACAACGAAATAATGCGACACTTGATTCTGCTTTATTTTTAGATAACTACGTTGAACAAACAATGAATGCTGCGATGGAAAGGTTCTTTTTTGTCGATTATCAATGATAATAATTCATATTTTTGCCGTTTAGTTATTATGGGAAATCGGGGGGATATGTTGGTGATGAAGTTGAAGAATTAACTAAGGAATTAACAGAGAAAATTGAGCTATATATAACTGTTTTAAATAGGAGAGTGCAAAAACGAGAACTCATGGAAGCAGCTAATCATGATTATATTCACATAATTTTGATATATGACGAACATTATTGGGATGTAATGTTGGACATTCAGAACAAACGTATGATAATACTTGATTCATTTAGAGAAGCGACCGAAGAAGCTATTTCGGAATATTCTCAAATTATCCAAGGTATTGGCAATCTAATTATTAAAGACAAACTGTCAGGAATCGAAAACAAAAATTTGGAAATTTTGACACCTCATGTATCTGTTCAAAAGAATAGTTACGACTGCATGTTCTATTTGTTGACACATGTTGTATATATTTCCCATCGTGTACTTCCCATAATGGTTGACCAAGATTTACCACAAATTAAAATTTGGCTAGCATATCAATTAATTTTGAACAAAATCTATCCGATTTTGACCTTAGGCGAATATATAAAGAGATAGAATATTGATCTATTGCAGTTTTTACCTAAAATTAGTATAAATTCGTATTATAATAACAATATTATCAGAAATTAAAGAACATCTAGCAATTTTGTTATGCTCTAAGTTTGTATAAGCTTGGCATGAAAAATATATGGTATTTTTTCATAGTATTTATTAATAAATTATACAAAAAACTAAAATAATCGATTTCGCTTTTAATATTGAAATCCTAATAACAATAATTAGTAAACAGAAGAAAAAGTACCTTCTTCTTCTAAAGAAAATGTAATAATAAAATTATGCCAATAATTTCAAATTTTCTTCAATCCATGATTTATGGTGGTATAACAATGTTATGAAATATTTTTTGCCGCATGGAGGATTTTCAACATGACTTATCATGCCAATCAACATTTTCTGGCCATTTATTGTGGCAAAAACTGCTGATCCTGTATCACCCTGTAAAAATAAAGAACCAGAATATAATTTTTCTAGGGAACCTCACAAATTTTATTGTCATCGGTAATAACGCATACTTTATCAACTGTTGTCGTACATTCATAGTCTAAGGTAGCAGACATATCATTGATAATGGAAACCTGACTCTGTTTATCTATATAATATTAATTACTTAATAATGAATAAAAACAAAGCATGCTAACAGAAACCAGCCAAAGTAACTTCTCCCGTTATCCTTTTTGCTAACAAACAAGACGCTTTTGTTTCTGCCAGACTTGGAGTCCCTTCAGTTGTTAATTGCTTACTGGATTTGACTAAAATAAGATCATTCTCCTTAGTTTCGGCATTATAATTATTATGCTGACCAAGAATTATATTATATATATAATATAGAATCTGAAACTTTTATCACTTTTGATGCACTTCCCACGAGAAAAAAATAATAAGGTGCCGAGGTGTAGTGCTGGACAAGTATGTATCCTTGATCTCTATTTTGCTATCGTTATAAAATTGGCTAGCTAAAATAAGTGTAACTTTGGTAAGCAGTCTCTGGTTGTTATAAAAACAAATTTTGTGATAATAATACCAGTACAGTGGAAATTAGTTCCTAGTTTGAAAATAATTATCTTTGGAATAAAAAAGTTTAAAAACCGTCCGGAATGATCAATACTATAAAGTTATGCACGAGGGAAGAATACGAATTACTTTCGACAAATCTTTTTTTCTTACTTGATTCAAATGTTGCGCCTAGAATAATGTCATTATGTTAGTGAAGGAATATGTGATAACAAGTTATAGGTGTGGTGGTCGTCGTTGTAGTGGTGGTCGTCGTTGTGGTTGTTGTCGTCGTTGTGGTGGTCGTCGTCGTTGTGGTGGTCGTCGTCGTTGTGGTTGTTGTTGTCATGAATTCTAAAGAAAGGAAAGAATTACAAATCCAGAATATTGCATCATATAGGGAAGTATGTGGTATTCTAAGATGGTTCTCACAATATCTTATACTTCCTCATAGAAGACTATAAATATGTTCATACAACATTG
>JALJEE010000053.1:0-35143 GCA_023231475.1 Seison nebaliae | reverse complement strand
TTATTCCGTTAAAAATTCGTCTATCTATTCTCAGAAGTCTGGTACTACCACTTTACTCTCTTGAGACTATATTTTTTTGCTCACATCGTTCATTTCTGTCAAAAGATTTGGCTTACAATCGGCTCATTAGGAGGATAGTTTACTGTTTTCATAGATGCAATCGTTCGCTACTTTTGCCACTGTCGATCTACTTCCATTTCCAATTCTCTTTTGTCGTCAAGTCCTCTCTCTTATCGGCAAAACTTCCGACATCGAATTCCACTTATCATATATTTCGAACACATATTACTTTCATTCCAAATCCATCTTTTCTCACCCTATCAGTTATTATGAATTACCTCATAATATTCATCTCGATGATCTTTAACAATTCATTTCGTCATACGACCCGATATCATCTCTGCCAATAGATCGCTTATCTCTTGCGGAGTTACAACGCTTAATTGATGTCGGCGATAATCAAAACTTTTTTTCTTTTTTCTTCTTTATCCCGGCGGGAATTTTATTAATAATAAATAATAATAATATTGGGAAAATTAATTATATTAAAAACTTTGAACAACAATCCAATTAATTTGTTTTGATTAATAAAATTATTATTCTGAACAAGTTTGAAATTATTTCTGAAAGAATAATAAAACTAACTATTGCATCTTTGTCTCCGAGTTAAAACGAATTTTTCGCTTTGCTCGTTCCATATTTATTAATAAGATAATCACTTAACATGCGCATAATATATACAAAATGAGTTTCTTGAGAAGTTAGAAGAAAAAAACTAATTAGAATAACAGTAATTTCGTTTATTATTAATAACATTATTTCAACTGATAATTTCTCAAGAATTATTCCTCTTACTATTAGTTGGATTGGCGGATGGATAATAGAGAATTTTCATATATAAAAATTATTGAGAAAAAAAGACATTAAAATTCAAATTTTTCCCAACAACAACTAGAAGAAAGCTTAACCCGAAATTTTATTAATAATTTGCCTATTTGAAAATGTTGGATTTTCTCGAACGAAAAAACGAACAATCTTCTGATTTAGTTGCATTGGATCGTATTAACCAACATCATTATTGGTCTCCATATTCGTTCCATGGTGGGACGGTATTAGGAATAGCTGGTGATGATTTCGCACTGATAGCGAGTGATACGAGATTGAGTGAATATTATTCGATACATAATAGAAATTGTCCTCATGTTTACAAGATGACGAAAGAGACATTATTAGGATGTGTCGGTTTCCATGGTGATGTATTGGCATTAACGAAACAATTGGAAGCACGTCATCAAATTTATGAATCTTTACATCATCATCCGATGAAAGTTCATGCGACAGCTGCCATGCTCTCCACAATGCTCTATTCTCGACGATTCTTCCCATATTACACTTATAATATTTTAGCAGGAATTGATAAAGATGGAAAAGGAGCGATTTATAGTTATGATCCAGTTGGTTCATATGAACGAGAAGAATATCGTGCTGCCGGTTCATCCTCTTCATTATTGCAACCGTTATTGGATAATCAGATCGGAATGAAGAATCAGATTGGTGAGGAGAAGAAACCAATTAGCATTGAGAAAGGACTTGCTCTAATTAAAGACGTATTTGTTTCCGCCACAGAACGAGATATTCATACTGGTGATTCTTTATTGATCAATATCATAACGAAAGATGGAATGAAACAAGAGAAAATGGATTTGAGAAAAGATTAAAAATATTTGTGGGAAAATTATTTGAATAAAAAAAAATTATAAAAATTTATTTTTTAATTAATATTTTTTTTTCTAATTTAGACCAATTTCCAGATGAGAGTTCTTCAAATTTTTCTTTTTCTTCTCTTCAATTCCATAATAAATGTCTCATCGAACAATCGGATAAAATTGTTAGAAAATGGCAATTCATTCGAACATATCACCATTCTCAGTGATGTCGTTCAACGAACGGAAATAAAGAGAATTTTGGAAAATTTGAAATTCAATGCAACTTTCTATCTCATCGATGATTATCGAGATAATCATGCATTCCAATTAATTCACGATCTCTGTCAACAACAAAAAATACGTCGATCTTTCCTTTTCATTGACGCCACATCTAATGACGTCTTCATTCGAGAAGTGAATGTTTTAATAAAAACGGCATTTTATTATCTCGCTACTAATTATGATATTCCACTCATCGATTTTAATACTCGTACGACAATGTTGCATAATTATAATTTATTTCCTGCAACTATCCATCTTGTACCATCGTTCGCACATGTGACGGAGGCATGGCTAGCCTTAATTGAACGAGTTCAATATCGTCGTCTTGTCTTCCTCACCAGTTCGGATGGCGAAGGTCAATTACATTTAGATTATTTGAGAACTCTCATTGACGTTTTTGATTATCGTATCGAACATGTTCTCATTTATGAGAGTGGAAAGAAATCATATAAAGATGATTTGAAATATTTGAATGAATATGAACCTCGAGTCATTTTATTTTATGCGAAGTTTCTTCTTCACTTTCTCTTCAAATTATTTTCATTCATCTTCAATATTAGTCAACATGATGCTGGATATATTTTCAAATCAGCGAAAGAAATGGGTTTATTTGAAATCGGTTTCCTTTGGATCGTCAACGAAGAAGCTCTAAATGCTCAACATCCATCCATTCCACCTGATGGAACTATCGGTTTTCGAACCATAATCGACGAACCATTTCTTCGACCGTTCGATTTATGGAAATCGAAACCATTCAATAATGTCGATTTAATCAGTGTCTTAAATTTCGTTTATAAAGTTCTCTCATTTATTCACGAAAAAACCATGATAAAAAATCGTGAAATTTCCAGACATATATCGAAGTTGCCATCACTCAATTGAAACGACCATTGAGAAAGGAAAATTTTCCTGTGGACGAATGTAGCGCGGGAACATTCATCAAATTTACCACGGGAAAAAATTTGATCAAGTTCATTTCTATTAGAATTCTCATTCGAATTTTGTTGTTTGAAGGAATTTAAAAAATCTCGTTTATACTCCCACTAATTTGTTCAAATATCAATTGTTGAATATGAAACACAATGTGCTGAATGTGGTGGGAGAGTATAAGGCAGTGCATGGATTCAAAATTCTCGTTCATTTTCTCATTCTCTTTCTTTTCATTCCCTTCCCTTCCTTTTCACCTCCCTTACTTGTATGCCCAACCTTTTCTAGAGTAATGTCGAGGTAACTTTAAATGCGCTTCCTCAAAAATCGTGCTTCTTCTTGTCTTTGTGGATGTTTGTCTTCTCATTTATATAGAACTTACAACTTATGATTATTCTTGTTAGTTAATTATTTGTTTTTGAATTTGTCATTTGTTTCGGTATTTATCATTTTTGAATATTTCTTAATGTTTTTTTGGTGAGCTATCAATTTGATTTTGATCAATAATTTCGAATAGGAGACAATGAAAATGTCGTATGGAAGTCGATTGACATTATTCCAACATGAGAAATTGATGTGGCCGGGTGGCTCATATGCATTGCCGAAAGGGGTGAAAGTCGATTCACATCTATTAATTGTGACGATTGACGAGATTCCTTTCATTTTTAAAAGAAAAGGAAAAAATTGTAGAAGAAATAAATCGAACTATATTCGGGAAGCTTATTGTCCACAATTAACCACTAATGGAATTGTCGATTATTGTTGTTTCGGTTATTGTATCGATCTCCTCTATCGATTAGAGAGTAAATTAAATTTCTCTTTCGAATTACATCTGGTTGCTGATAATAATTATGGTGATTATAATCTCACCACTAAATCCTGGAATGGTTTTCATTCTCTTTCTTTTCAACTTTTACGAGATATTTAAATAGGAATGGTCGGTGAAGTTCTTTCGAAACAAGCCGATCTGATTATCGCACCATTACCCATCAATGCCGAAAGATCAGCTGTCATCGATTTTACTAAACCATTCAAATATCATGGAATGATATTGTTGATGAAGAAAGTTCTTCTTTCTTCTCTAATTTATTTTCCTTTTTCTATAAAGACAATTTATATTTATTTAAACAAATTGTTAGAAAGAAAAAGATTCGAGTTTAACGTCATTCCTCCAACCTTTCCAATATCGATTATGGCTCGTTGTGTTGTTGAGTGTTGAAGTGATAGCAGCCACTTTATATTTATTAGATCGATTCTCACCGACAATTTCGAAAAAATTACGGAAAAAAAGTTTCATGAAAAAAGAACCGTCATTAGAGAATTTGAAGGAATTGATCGATAAGTTAAAGAATGAAGGAAGTATGTTGATGATGGATGAGAAAACGGTTCAAAATAAAGTGGATCATGAATTTGTTCGAAAATATCATGAAGATTCTTCCAACGATGTCTCATTCCTCAACTCACATTGGTTCACTTGGGGCGTCTTACTCGGCAGTGGAATTGGCGATTGTTAAACTTTAAATTTAAAAAAATTTTCGATTATTTCTCTAGTGAGACCAACGTCGTTTTCTGGACGTATTTTGGGGATAGTTTGGGCTGGATTCTCAATGATTGTCGTCTCTTCTTACACTGCTAACTTGGCCGCGTTCTTAGTGTTAGATCAACCTGAAGCGTCCATTTCTGGCATAGATGACGTGCGAGTTAGTATGATATTGGATAGTCTTCTAAAAAGAACCTCGTGAAATGATTTTTGAATGAGAGAGAATTGTATAAGTTGTAGAAAGGAAATTCTCAATAAGTTTCCAGTAATTTAGCTTGGAATGATGAAGAGTAGTGATAAAATATTAGTTCTTCTTTAGAAACATTTAAACATTTTCTTTTTCTTTCCAACAATTGTCCATCTTCTTTTCAAATTAGACATTAATCATCCACGGGCAAAAGGTATCGAATAATCTCATTTTCTTTTGCTATTATGATTTCTATTATTTCTTATTATCTCCTTCCATCTTGTACATCTGCGTAACGATAACCGTCCACTTCTCTCACCTTCACATTATTGTTTTCTCCAACTTTCAAGAAGTTGAGAATAATCAAATTATGGGAAATTAACTGAATGTTTATCTCATTGGGAGAAATGTTCTGTTAGTGCTACTATCATCATGGGTATTTTCTCGATTACGTTTTGTACATTATTCTCTTCGTGATGGTATTCCTGAAGAGAACATGAATAATTCTTGTGGATGAATTCTTTTTGAATAAATCTTATAATTTTTGATGAAAGCTTATCACAGTTTCAAACTAATATATTGTCCTTATGTTTTCGATGAAACCAAATGAAGAATTTTATAATTTCAATCATTCATTATTCTTAATTTCATTCAATTGTTTTAACTTTTTCTCGTCATCGCCGAAACTTTCCTTCGTCATTTCTTTCTCTTTTCATTCATCAATTTCATTTCCATTTTTTTCAGTTGAGAAATCCACAAGATGAATTCCGAATTGCAACAATCAAAGATTCATCAGTTGACAAATATTTCAAACAACAAGTTGAATTGTCGACAATGTGTCGACTGATGTCGAAATATAATTATAATAATCCGAAAAACGCCATAAAAGACGTGTTGAGTGGGTTCATTTTTATTTGAAAATTCCGAATTTTTAAAGAATTTTTAAAATGTTTCTACTTAAAATTTAAAAGACAATTGAAAGCATTTATTTGGCATTCAAGTCGATTGGAATATGAAGCGGCTAAATCGTGTGAATTAGTAACAGTCGGTGACTTGTTTGGTCGGAGTAGTTTGGGCTTCGGAGTAAAGAAAGGTAGTCTCTGGGCGTCGATTATTTCAAAACAAATTTTGATCGTTCACGAAGAAGGATTCATCGAAGATTTGGATAATAAATGGATTCTCTTACAACATGAACCAATCCATAGTAATGATAATGAGGATGATGAAGATGAAAAGAAAAAGAATTATTTCTATAAAAACAAACTGGAAATCCAAGAGAAAAATGTTGATAGTCTCTCCACCATTCAAAATATCATTCTTTTCGCATGGAATTTATTTGGTGGATCGAATATATTTGATCATACATCAACCAATTCATTCTCATCAGAAAATTTCACATCAGAAAAAAATCAAATAATTCAAAGTTATGCCAAATATGTCATTTCTCATATCGACTGGCTAAAAATGAGACAGTTAAAGAAGAAAACTCAAAATAATAATCAAATTGAAGCCACTTGTCCTCGACGACAATCTGGCGTATCGGAAGCGAGTGCTGCCACTCTGGGAATCAGAAATATGGCAGAAGTGTTCATGATGGTGGTTGTTGGTCTGGGTATCGGTATTTGTATCGTACTCGCCGAAATTTTTATTTTTGGAATTCGGAAGAAATTATTCCGAAATAAATTATTGAAAACTAGAGCCGTTGTTTAATTGTTTGTTGGGGGAATATATGAAATTTTAAAATAATCATTTTTTTTTTAAAATCAAATCCAATTTATCAAATTTTTATTTTAAATTTATTTAATTAATTTAAATTTTAAAAAATATTTACAATTGTCAATAAAATTAATGTAATTTAATCAGATGATTATTGATTATTGATGAATGTTTTAAAATCATTATAATAAATGTCGACATCCTTCGTGGCAATTTGGGATATCGTTAAAACGATGTGCTTCTATCACTTCTCCTTTATTCACTAATTGACCACATTTGGGACAGACTTGAATACTTCTCAAATTTCTGTTACAATATGTAATGACGTTCATGATATATTCATTTGGATCAGCCGTATTACGAAGTGCTCCATGTAGAATCATTTCTAAACGTTGACTAGATGAATGATGATTGACTGAATCATTAAAGAATGATTGAGTTGGTGGTTGATTGACATGATTTCTCATTCGAGCTTGTTCTTTTGTTAAAATGGGATCGACAGTCGTCTGATAAATGACCATTTTATTCACATGGAAATTAATGACAATCAAATCGCAAATATTAAATTGAAGGATATAATTCTCTTTGGAACAATCTTTCAAGAAATCCATTCGAACAAGATTCGGTGGTAAATTCATCGACTCCAATCGATCTAATTCAATTTTTCTATTTTTCATTCCGAAATGTTGAAAATTACTTCGTTCTCCATTCGCATCAAATGTCGGATAATTATTATAGAAATTATTGTAATATTTTTTCGGTTTATTCCTCCCCGCCAATATCTCACTTTGCCATAAGAGTGACATCGTCTTCTCATGATCAACAACATCATTCTTCGAACAAGAGAAATGGAAAAGATTCGCATAAGATTGATCGAATGGATCACGTTTGAAAAGTGTATCACACATTCCGATCAATCCACTTAAATCTGTACGGACAATCGTCTTTTTCAAATCACTTAACAGATCTGTTAATAAGGCGATTTTTTTCGGATTTTTCGATTCGTTCACTTCAACGAGAGTTTGAGAAATGATTTTCGCTCGCTCCAAAAACTTCTCGCCCAACAAACTACGAACATGTTGGACATGATTCGTACAAGCACTTGTATTTTGCATAATACGATATCGTTCATGTTTCTGTACTGAATTCATTCTGATTTATCCTCTAATTCTTTCTTGATTTGTTATAAAATAAATTTTTGAAATTTAATTGATAATTGTGAGAAGAATTTAGTGAGAAATAAATTGAGAATAGCCATATATTTAATGGGAAAGGAAATTGATGAGAAATTGAGAAAAAAAGAAAAAGAAGAAATTTGGAGAAGTGAAGGACCAATGTTAATGGAGAATTGTTAAACATATCAAAGAAGTTTGTGCTACGTGCAGTGATAAATTTTATGAATTTTTCATTCACAAACATCTCCACATACGTCCCAATCTGAGGGAAGGTGAAGTGAATAAAAAAAATAAAGAAAAAACACAACAACTGTGGAAATTTCTTTCTCAATTAATTCATCCATCCATATACATGTATATGAGTAATAAAATAAATGAATGAAAAATAGAATCAAAAAGAATATTTTCCAATTCAACCAAAAACATCTTTTCCAACCTTCTCAATTATGAGTCGTTCATCTACCAAAGTAGCTGTGGCCGTCCCATTTTTGGTCGCTCTGGTCAACATCGTATTTATTCATTCTCTCGTCATCAATAAAGTTGAAATAGAGAAAGGTTGTATCCCAAAATTCTATGAAAATGGTGAAACGAAATGGGAGGAAAGTGGAGAGAAGATAACGAAAAAAAATTATACGTTAAGTCAATGTTTGAATGAATGTTGTGGATCGGAAGACACGTGTCAAACCATCAAATGGAACGGGAAGAAGAATCGATGTACATTCATCAATTGTATTAGTGATGGATCGTGTTCGGCGAAAAATGGAAAAGAGAATCTCGTGAAACATGTTGATGAGATAAATGAAGGAAAGAATTATTTAATTGTAATTCGAAGTGTAGAAAAAGTGATGGCGTTTGATCGAACATCATTTATTCATCACTCGACAAATGTTGATCGATTGAAAAAATTATTGGAAGTGAAAGAAAGTGAATGTAATGGAACTTGTTCGAAACGTCCCAATGAACAATGTGAACCATTTCATGATGGTAAGAAATCGTTAAATATGTGTATCTGTAAAAAATATTATTTACCAGATTTATTGACATTCGAAGAAGAATTTCTTCCCACTAATTCCCCATTATCAAATCTCCTTCAATTGGAAAATGTTGAGGAATTGAAACGATTTCGGAAACAATTTCAATCTGATCACATTTGTCAATATCAACCACAAACGATGATTTGTTCCATTCTCCAAGAGAATGCCATCGATTCACCAGAAAATGATGCCATCAACAATAATAATGTGAAGAATAAAAATAACGTGAAATATGATACAAATTGTCATTATGATTTTCATCGATGTATCTTCGCTAATGATATGACGAAAACTGGATATTGTGGATGTCAAATGGGATTGACTTATATGAGAACGCCATCGAAAAATGAATCGTATTGTATTGAGGATGAAAATCTCTTGAAATTCTTCTCGATTGAATCCAATCAAATATTTATGGTGAGTTCAGAACAAGAGAGACATATGGCAAAGAATGATACGAAACTTATCAGTTTCACCATTTTCCATCATTTATATAAGAGGAATTTGGATGTTGATGAAATGAATCTTCGACATTTTACACTCTCTATTCTCAATCAAACGAGTAACATCAAAATAAATATTACCAATCTTCTCCATCTCAAAATTAGTACTCCCAATAAAGAAGGAGAAGAAAAATTTCAATTAAAATGGCATTCACCAACTAATAATATTATATTAGAAACTGGAGTGACTTTATTAATTTATAATCGATCGAAAGTTCTCCCTTTACCTATCATTCAATTGTCAACAAAAGAATTATTCGCCCCAGCTAAACTCGTTTTAGATGCGTCAGGAAGTAAATGTGATTTTGGAATTACGGCATATAAATGGAAATTTCTCAAATTGACTGATGTGCCCAATTTGAAAGATCATGAGAATATGGTGAAACAAATCAAATCGAAAGATTTCTCTTCAAAATTCATCGAAATCGATCAAATGATTCAAGGATCATATATCTTCGAATTATCCGTTACTAATAAAATCGGTTACACTAATTCAAGTCGCGTCCAATTCGAAGTTTTCAAAGAGAAAGATTTGAAACCGGTCGCTGTTATAACAGGTCCAATGATCGTTCAATTACCGAAAGAAACGGTTTTCCTTTATGGAAATTCCTCGACTGACGATAAAGCCATTGTGAGATATGATTGGAAACTGAATTCGAAAGATGATTCACATAGTATCGATATCGAAGGAAGTCATACTTCAATTTTGAAATTGAAGAATTTACAACCAGGAAAATTCTCCGTTAATTTAACCGTCACTGATGGTGCCGATCAAATCGATACACAGACATATGAATTACGTATCGTTTCACCTCGAGAGAATCCTCATTGGTGGAAGAAGACGAGACCTGTCATTTATCCCAATAGTAATCTTACAGTCATTTGGCATTCACTTGATCATTCGATGATGAACAAAACACAAATTTTCTATCAAACAATTGAAGTGGAAAATTCAAATGATATTTCCATTCAAACTAATACAACAATTCCCGTCTATAGAAATTTCAATGGTTTGAGTGTGTCAGTTGATGCGGAGAAATTATCAGCTCCGTCACTCATTGAAATTACATCGTCAGTTGAATGGAAACAATTATATGGATCGATCGCCGTTATCGATCGACCGACTTCATTTATCACAAACATCTCTTCGTTGTATGTTGGGGAATATGAATTTGAAATTATCTTTTCTATCGATTCGTTGAGTAATGTTGATCATAAAAGTTATATTGACAGTTTGTCAATTGATGAAGATTCGAATAAAATCGATTCATCATCAGAATTATCATCACCGATTATTCTCTCATCGAAATTACATCTCAGTCTTATCAAAGCGAAAAATTACGCACCAGAAGTAGAAGTTCGATGTTATACATCTCTTCGATTATTGAAAGAATCGAAACAAACGAAAATGAAATTGGAGAAATTAACAAAAATTAATAATACGGACGATACCGTCCTATTTTTGGACGGTGAATTAACATCTGACGAATCGTTGACATCGAAAGAGTATTATTGGGAGAATGTTCATGATTCTTCAGTTTTCCCAATAATCCAAAATCAGAATGATTCACTCGCTTATGTTAATCTGAAAATGATTCCATCAGGATCATATCGTTTCCGTTTAACGGTAACCGATTCCGACGATTTATCAGCGAGTGATGAATGTTTAGTTGAAATTGATAAGATGGTTGAAATGAAGAATGAATTAGAATTACTTCTATGGAGTAAATCGGAAGAAAGAGATCTGATGACATATGGAGAATTATTGGCATTAGTTCGACGATTAAAAAAATTACTCGATCAAACCAAATCGGATAATGAGAAGAAATATTATCGATTTCAAATTAAAGATATTATTTATCGTCAACTACTCAAATTGGACATGTTAGGACGGAAGCGAGTATTAGCTCCAAGTCAATTAGGTTTATTTAAATCTCAAAATTGGGCTTGGCCTTGGTACTCTTATAATTCGCCCATTCCATATAATGACAATTCGTTACAAATGAGTGGATCAGTCGCTCTTCATTATCATTATGGGAAGTTGAATGAAACACAACGAAAAATTGATCATCATGATGAGATTGATATTTTGTTGAATGAGACGATGGTAGTGGATCGTCGAATCAAAGGAGATCTTCATGATCTCTCACCAGAAGATGATCAACATAGTCTCAAATTGAATTCGTTGACTCAACGTCGTGGAGTTTGTTCATTACACGGTTGTCTCATTCAAGTTCGATTAATTGTGTGGGAACGTTTGAAAAGTTCGAAATCAGTCAGAAGAAAATGGCGTCAAATGAAAAGTGATATAGTGGAACAACGTTTGATCGATACTTTCCGTACAATGGATTATAATGAAATGAATTTCTTTATGAATCGAACTAATGATAAAACGAGGAAGTCTTTATTATTATTCGATATCCGATCATCAACTTGTTCGAATCAATGCTCCAATCACGGTTATTGTGAACCGTTGACACATGTTTGTATTTGTGGCACTTATTGGATGTCATCATGGTTGAGAAGAAATATTTTATATGAAGAGAATTGTGATTGGAGTATTTTTTATGTGGCATTATCATCTTTTTTCTTCATTTTATTCTCATTTCTTTTATTCTTCATTTTCGTCTCACGTTGTTGTCTTCGTCGTTTACAACGATGTCTTCGTCGATTACTTATTCGTTCCAATATGAAGAAGGAGAGATATCAGTTCGATAAAATGAAAAGAAAGAACGGTCATTATCATGACAACGATAATAATGAAGGTCTTCTTCTTCGCATTATTAAAAATCGAAATAGTTATAATGTGAATAATTCAAATAATAATTGTGAAGGAAATCGAAATAATTTATTTGATCCTGCCACCGATATGGAAACAGATCCTGGTGATATTCATCATTCATTCCTGAATAAGAAGGAGAAGAAACGAAAACGTCATTCGAATGCAAAAGGAAAATTTATGGATCAAGTTGATACGTCGAATAATCGATTATCGAAAATCGGTCGTAGTTTCTCGTTGAATCGAAATGAAGAAATTCAATTATTATCATCATCCAACGATTTCGAAGAGGACAAACAACATCTGATTAATGAGGAGGATGATACGCGAGAATTATTAGGAATGAATAATTCGGTAAGAAATTCAAATAATCGAATTGGTCCAAATACGACTCCTTTATCTCGTACGTTCAACGAAGTGAAAAACAATTTACGAACGAAACTTTTTACTCCGATAAAGAATGGGAAGATTATTTAATTTCCGATATATTCCTAATAAAATATAAATTCCCTGGTAATGATCTATCTGTTTGTCCCTTCACAATTTCATTTCTTTAATCTTGTGCAAAGATCATTTGTGAATCATCCCATCTCAATCTTTTTTATTAATCATGCAACATTCCTTTCCTATTTCATTATATTTTCTTATTTATTCTTCCTCTTCTTATGCAAATACTAATTTTACGACTATGATTGAAAGTTTTAATTAATTTCATTACGTTCATACAACTTTCTTTCTCCTCTTCAGTTTATTCATCAATTTCAATTCAAATAAAAATTTCATTTAGAAAACGAATTCCTTCATCGAATTATTCAAATTCATCATCCCATTCTTCCACTTCAATTAATTATTAATCTTTCGTTCATTCGAATGAAATGAATTGATCATGAATCTCTTGACAAATCGAATGGATGTAAGGAGAGAAGAAATCCTTCTTCATTCCACATAATTCGAATTTCTTACAAATCCTACAGAAATTTCCAGATGTAAATTTTCTGACAAAAACACTCTAATTTCCTTCACATTGACTTGCTAATTTGATTTATCTAATTCATCCCGTATTGTTTATGAAAAATTAAAAATATTATTTCTTCACATTCCTAGCCATGACGATGGTTTCCCATATCCAATTTGCACGTCAAATCGAAAGAATATCTTATAATTATATCATCGGAATTATAGTTCTAATTGGCATACCGTTAAATGCCATTTCTATCGTTATATTCCTTCTCAACATTTACAAGAAACGATTTCGATCTCCAACATTTATTTATTTCGCTTGGCTAAGTCTCGCCGATTTACTCGTTCTTTTTGGTTGTGGTATCAATTTTACGTTAGCATCAATTCTCGACGTTGACATTAGTAGCGGAAATGAATTTCTATGTCAAACTAAACGAACATTTCGCTATTTCGCCCTACAATGGAGTTCCTTCATCTTATGTACAAGTTGTCTTCATCAATGTCTAGTCATTACTAGTGCACATCAAAGTAAATTACTTCATAATTGTCGACAATCACTGGAGAATGAAACGAATTGTGCTAAAAGATTATTCCACAAATCATCCAGTTGTGCTCTCAATATTCTTCGCTCATTCAATCATGGAAGATTCAAAGGCTCATTCTATACTCATGTGATTTGTATCACTTTAGCCATCATCTCTTTAATCAGCGTTATTCCTTTACATTTCGTTTATCAATTTTCTTCAAATCCACAACTTTGTCAATTCACTAATGATGGATGGAGAAAATATTTTTTTAATGTCCATTCTCTTCTTCATACAATTCTTTATTCTCTCGGACCTAGTTCCTTCATGGTTGTTACATCAATCATTATTACTGTCTATCTATCCTCACTCAATAAAGTTACACAAGACAACAACTCAAATTCTATCAATAATATTCAATGTGAAAAAAAATCGAAATTTATTCGAAAAATTTCCATTATTCTTCTTGTAATGAGTTTTAACTTCCTTCTATTCGCTTTACCTGTCGATATTTATTTATTCGCTTTCTCCATCAATCAATCGAAAGCGAACGATATCATCATTCTATCCATCTTACGACCATTCTTTATTATTCTTCATTCAATTCGATTCTTTTATTATCTTTTGGCATCTACTCAATTTCGAGAAACTGTTCTACTTTCGAAAAACATTTCACCTATCGCAGAACAATCTCATATATCTCATCACATTCAATCAACATAACAAATAATTCTTTCCATTGCGCACAATATTTTTATTGAACCAAAATTTCAATCTGAATTAAAACTGTAAAATTGTTTTAAACTTTAAAAGGAAAAATCTTTCGAATAAACTGAAATAAAATTAGAGAAATTTATAATTTTTTATATTTCGAACGTACCGGACGAATTCGGTCCACGAAATTCGTAAATTTTCCTAAAAATTCTTCATAGATTTGAGATTGCTTCCGTTGGAAATAATTATAATTTCCCCATTCTTTGCTAAGCATTCGAGCTGTGGAAGTTACTGGTTTTCGGTTGTTGTACATATATGGCCGATTGTTCATTTCGTGTTTTCTCTGTATTTTCTCCCATTTCAGTTCTCGTTTCGACAGAGGACTTGTTCGTTTCCAGTCTACTGAATTGGTTGTGGAAGAGGTACGGAAAGAACTTGACTGATCCATAAATGTTTCCCGAATGATTGGGATTAAACTATATTTCGTTTACAATTGAAAGAATCGAATTAAACTTTCGAAACATTTCTTCACTTATTTATAGTCTTCTTATAATTTGTTATTTGAAATTAACAGATTTGCGAAATCACAAATTCACCCAATTTTTATTAATTGTAAAATAGGGAAAATTTTTAATTGTCTTTTCTATTAACTTTCTATAATTCAACATAATTTCGGCATAAGTTTTTTGACGAATCTGTAGAAACATATTACGAATTGGTCTTATGAATTCTTGAATTGCATTCTCTCCAATTTTAAATATAAATTAACATAAAAAGAGATATTAAATTTTCTTATTTTCTTAACTACTAATTTTCTTAAATAATTTTTCATTCTCAATCAACAATAATTCATTTCCAGTTCTTTATGCACATAATATAGTATTATCTTGTGCTAACAAGTAATATAACGATTATCGGTTATTCGATTAGTTGGTAACCCGACAGATTGAAACCCTGTATAAAAATTTTGTAGAGGACAGTACTCAACCCAAAAATATGACAGTTCTCAACCTTTTCTTTTCTCAATTTTGGACAGTTTTCAACCTGTTTTTTCTCATTTCGGATAGTTCTCAACCTCAAAACATACCAAAATTGAACTGGAAAAATATTAACGGTCATAAAAATCCTACATAGGACAGTTGTTAATGAATTTTAAAGTTCTCATTTATTTGAGAAGAAAGAAAACCAAATCGATGATAACTCTCAACAGATCTAAACTTACAATGTTAGTTTTCTTCTTAGTTTTTCAATGCTTTTTTAAGTTTAAGACATAATATTTAAGTCACTTTATACAGTTCATAGGTTTTTCTAGAGAAAGATTACTCTATAGAGTGAAAGGGTAACCGGACATATCGTAATCCTATATAAAAATTTTGCAGCGGACAGTTCTCAACCCAAAAATCGGACATTTCTCAACCAAGTTTTTTATACTTCCAGACAGTTCTCAACCTTCTATTAAGTTTTCGGACAGTTCTTAACTTTTTTTTCTCAATTTCGGACAGTTCTCAACTTGCTTTTTCTATTTTCGGACAGTTCTCAACCTTTTGAGAAAAAACGGACAGTTCTCAACCTCCAAACATAATGAAATATTAACTGGAAAAATAATAACCGTACATAAACATCCTCCAGAGGACCGTTATTAACTCATAATTAGTTCTCAAACTTTTGAGGAAAAGGGACAGTTCTCAACTTCAAAACACACTGAAACTGTAAATTCGCAAGAGGAAAACTATTAAGTCATAATTATAGGAATTTATATAATAACTCTTTTTAGCATTTTAAATTGTTCAAATGAAAAATTAAGAAGATTGTTATTTATTGCTCGAGACTTTCACAAAATATGTTATCGATTTCAATAAAAAAAGAACATACATTTCTTAGGTCGAATTAATTACTAATCTTTTCAGTTTCTCATCTTCCACCTTTCGGATACTCTTTTTCTTTCGCCTTTCCGAAAAAGATTCATTTGCAATTTTTCACATTTGAAACATTTTACCAACGAATTTTCGAAAATTATCAATGATGGACGGTTCAATGGAAAAATCTGCCTAAATTTTGATGGACCGTAATTTTTCCCCTCTATTAGATTGTTTTGTTGAGTTGTTTGGGATTCCGTTAGGATCTGTTTAGGTCCGAGGAATTCATCCTGGTTCTGATGATGACTGTCAATGTGGTTGAAAATGGTTGAAATGAAGTAGTTGAAGATGGTGCAGATGTTGGAAGTACTGTTGATAATATTTCCCGAGGCAGGAATTCATTTGGTGGTAGATATCTCCTCCATTCTTCGTCATCTTCAAAATTGAACATTTTTTTTGGTAGTTTAATGTTGAAGATTTAAAAAATAACAATATTAGCAGCAATAATCAAATTTATTGCAATATATGTCAATGCAATGTCAATATATTGTATAATATTTATAATACGATTAGTTGTGCCAAATAGAATTCTATTTACGTATTAATTGGATGGCTTAAATTTCTTTCTTAATCTTTAACTGGGAATTATTGTTTCAGATAAACCAATAAATTATATAATGTGGCTGACATGACATGTAAAACCAAACTAAGTATAGAACTGTCCTGATTATGAGTTAATAACGGTCCTCTGGAGGATTTTTATGTACGGTTATTATTTTTTCAGTTTAATTTTCATTATGTTTGGAGGTTGAGAACTGTCCTTTTTTTTCAAAAGGTTGAGAACTGTCCGAAAATAGAAAAAACAGGTTGATAACTGTCCGAAATTGAGAAAAAAAGTTGAGAACTGTCCGAAAACTTAATAAAAGGTTGAGAACTGTTCGAAAAATTAATAGAAGGTTGAGAACTGTCCGGAAGTATAAAAAACTAGGCTGAGAACTGTCCGCTGCAAAATTTTGATATAGGGTTACGATCTGTCCCCCAATCGAACTGATCTGTTAGAAACTTTTGGGAAAATAGAAGTTCATCAGTAAATGCTCAAAGTCTTTAAGTTAAATTTCCTTCTTCCTCTTCTTCTTTCTCCGATGAACGAGTGAGACATGTGGAACTTCACATATAGCTAACATTTTTTTCTTGTTACGGAAATATAATTCCAGTAATATTGCCCAATATCCTTGTTCATTTTAATCTTTCTACCAGAAAGTTCTACAAGCATTCTAAAAATTTATTGTACATTTGTAAACTTATTGTATATTTTCTATTTAACTTTGAAAGAAGAATGTCTTATTTACAATAATGTTGATTCTTTCCTTATAATTTAGAGAAGAGTTAATTAAAAACTGAGATATTTATCAATATGCTTACCGATCGCCATCAGTTATTGGGGAGTACTATTTGGGATGAAATTGGACAACTTTATAATAAAAGTGATTCTTCATAATAATTAATTATCTTAAGAAGACGATTATTAAATTGATTGCTATTAAATTACAAATAAATTATTTCTTTTGAAGAAACGACATTAGGTAAACGAACCATTTGGAGGACGAGACTATTTGGTAAAACGGCTGTTTGGTTGACGGACAGTTGGTAGATCTATTGCATATAGATGGTACAGTTATGTTCTATATTTTTCATAATTTGTTTTTTTGACCTAAAAATTAAACCGCATTATTATTGCTCAAAGGATTAGTATCAATTAAAATAAAATCTTAATTTCAATTTAATTTTAATTTTTTGATTCAATAAAATATAACTATCGTATTTTTTACGTATTTAAAATTATTTACCGTATTTTAAAATATAGTTTAAATATTTTTAATGGATCCAGTGCCGATAAATTAGTTTTTGATCCAAAAACTAGAAATCTTCGATCTAAATCTAATCTACGGTAGAACTTTCTCCATGAGAATTAGAATAGTTTAAAATTAGGTATTAGGTATTAGGTATTTGTATACCTAATATATACCTTAAAGCGACCATTTGATTAGTTTTTTAAAGTACCAATCATAAAATAAATATATCTTTTAAAATCTAAACGATTTAAATTTTAATTAAAATTTTACTTCTAATGATAATAATCCTTTGATGAATAATAATAAGGTTTAATTCTAATGTCAAAAAAAGAAAATATCAAAAATATATAACATAACTGTATTGTGTATGCGCAGTACATGCCAAGCGGTTGACCTAACAAATGTCCATTAACCAAAAAGTCCCGTCATCCAAATGTCCATTTATCTAATAAGCGATTCGTCTGGCAAATGTCCTAGACTCATTTGTTTTTATGAGAAAACCGAAGTTTATATACTGCGAACGAAAATGAGTTAACGAGAGAAATTAATGGCAAATTACTTAAAGGAGTTAGCTAGTAAGTTTTGGATGGGACTCTTCATCTATTAATCTTACTAGTAGCCAATTCTTTATTTATTTCTGGAGAATTATTGAGGAAATGGAAAATGTTAAGAATAGTTGACGGGAATCTTTCTCCTGTTATATCATATTAAATCGAGAAAATATGAAGGAAGCACTATTCTGACATTCAATGAACTTACAATTACATGGAAAACACTCGTTCGATTATTCTATTCCACATTCCATTCAGTCTGTTTTTTGATGATACATGGCGCGGAATTGTAATGAGTCCCGTTTGGAAATCTCTCGTAAATGACGATTGTTCAATCATCATGCTCACATTGTTCAATCTGATCAATCATACTACCAATAATTATCGACTTAATTCTGGAGATAAACATAAGAATGTATCTTAAGTTGAATCATCATAACTTTTCAATAATCTCTATAAATCAAATTAAGATATTTGATTTCCATTTTATTCATTGTCCTTTTCTCCATTTAATATTTCCCATCTTCCTTTCTCCAATCATTATACGTCTACTCGACATCACATCTATGCACCGAGTATGCACCGAGTACGCACCTTCATCACATGTCTAATTAAAATGATGTAATTGACAATAAAAATTACATATGATCCGTCTGTTGATATATGTGATTAGTATTAAAGAATAGACGAGTATTGTGAAATCGAGACAATGAATTTCCATTCATTCTACTTCCAATTCTATCATATTACGCATTCCCCACCATTTATATCTCGAACAACGATTTACATATCTCACACCATCGATATCATCGGTTAATCGTACGTATGAAGAGACATATATAGGAAAGAATAACAATTCATAAAAAATGGAGATATAACAGATATAGAGCATTCTCTGATACTTATCTTCATATTTTCCATATTTTATTGCAGAATAATTATTAATGAATTCTGTAATTGATGAGCGAATATGACAACATTATTGAATTGTTCCTTCTTGAATAATTGATGATGACGAATAGTTAACGTAAGAACGAATTCTTCGAGACATTTCTACTACTCACATCAGCACTTCATCTTTTATGCAACAACTCTTCCCCCAATTACTCGCGCAAACTTTTTTTCTCCCATAATTCCTATCAAATCGCAAACTTCATTCAATCTCATACTAATCAATCAGTCGAACGGATACCATTAATCTACTTCACCATTCTTCCACAAATCAATTGCCATTTCCATTAACCAAATCTTTCCCCCATTAACTTATTTCCCCGCATTCAATTCACTCCGAAAACCATTTTCACAAACCATCAAACCGAATAGACATCCTGTACACACCAAATTAGAATTTCATTCAACTCATCGATTAATCAATGGGATACTCCATAGAACCAGTGAGGCCGTTTATGATGACGGTGTATTTAATAAAAAAAATGGAAATACCGAAAGTTTTTCGTTAATAAAATATAATAGACAATTTCAAATTGTTTTATACTTTCAACATTATCGACCTCAAATAATCTTAACAATTATTAATACTTTAGTTCATCAATGATCAAACGGGAAATTATTTGGGGAACAACAGAATAAATTCAATTTTTTCTGTAATAAACATTTACTGGAAAACAAATTGGTGAAAGAAATGAATTTCATGAGAATAATAAATAGATGTCTAAGAATTTCATTTGAGAACTGTTACATAATTGGAATTTTTCTCCTTTTCATTACGAAAAGAAATTCGTCGATTTTAATTGGAAGTTTTCTCATCGAATTACTTTCACAAATGACCTCATGATTCTCATGAAATAGACACATAATTATCTTTAATAAATGTTTATGTGCATCCATTTCTTTTCGAATTTGAGAGAAAAGTATTCGTGCTACTTCCTCGCCAGACATCTACTCTTCATTTGTGCCGATAAAAACTTAATATTTGTGTATGATGATTTCTGGAGAAGTGAATTAATCGAGTTTATCAAATTGGTTTCTCGTCGAGTGATTTTGCTATTGGAACATTTTTTCTCCTCTCATAACAAACATAAAGATATTCAAAATGGTTATACGTATGACATTCGATTATCAATATTTGTGCTCGGAGATAGAAGGTTAAAATGAGATGTGTTTATGGAAGTTTCGTGAATTATAGTTCTCCGCTCCAATGCGACCGAGGAAGGTTTAATAAAAATAATCATTATGATTAACCATTTTGAAATTAATGAGGAAAAGTTAATCGATAAAGTACTCTCCAAATATCATGTTACATAACAGTAAAAGGTTTCTGTCGTTCAGAAAGAGAATGTTGGAGTGAATCTCGTTCGTGTTAAGATGTTATTATGGAGAAGTTCTAAGGAGTATGTATATATATACGTTTGTCGATTAAGTGAAGAAAGAGGAGATTTGTTGATACCTGCACCATCGTCCGACAACTATCCCTCGAAATCATATTATACTTGGTGATATCAATGT
The DNA here is from genome assembly GCA_023231475.1 of Seison nebaliae. Lineage (NCBI taxonomy): Eukaryota > Metazoa > Rotifera > Pararotatoria > Seisonacea > Seisonidae > Seison > Seison nebaliae. Next base: position 14,370 of record JALJEE010000053.1, on the reverse strand, counting down.
ATGATTGGTTCTTCTTCTCAATGAGATGAGATGATTTGCGAGAGACGTCTGATCGAAATGGATATGATGAGGAATGAAAAGAAGTAAGAATAAAAATGGAGTGATTAATCGTTAGAAGATGATCAGTAGGAACGGATTGAATTGTCGTCCAATTGTGTCGGGGGAAAGTCGAATGGAAAAAATCAAATGGAATAAATGGATTGATGGAAGAGATAGATAAACATTGTTTACATGGATCGATGTGGGGAAGATGATGACGGAAATAAAATGAGTGAGTCGGAAAAAATGCATGATAAGCTCCTAATAGAGTGCCCGAACTTCATGGATGACACATGGAATACAATAGCAAGTTGACTATCTATCTATCTATCTATCTATCTACCTATCCATCTACCTACCTATCTATCTATTTACTGTCGAACATGTGAATAAAGGACATATAATTGTGTTATATCATATCGAATTAGGAGCTAAATATTATGATGTAAATATACGTAAATTGCAATGTTTTTCCATTTATTCATTCGTTCACTGATTCATCCATATCATTCCAATCAAATACTAATATTTCAATACTCTCACCTTCATCATTCGCTATATCACAACTCTATCACGTAATATCATTAAAAATTGACGAAATAACTTACTTTTTTTTGTTCATTGCCGAACAATATCATCTAATACCTAATATCTAAGGCCTAATATCATCTGCTGTCATTATGATATTTTATTGACTCACCAATAAATTTACATTTATTCATTCCTTAATTAATATTTACCCTTTACGAATTAAACGATCTTCAACTCACCAACACAAATTAACTAACAAAACGATAATCGAATATATCGTAAACTTCTATGTCCTTTAAACATCTATCCATATCCGTTTATGTTCCATTTTATGGTATCAATTACTTCGTTCGAGAAAAAAAGACCAAACGAATAATATATTATTCTTCTTCCCAATTCAGTATGATAATTGGAAGAAAATCAATCATCTTAATTCATTGATGATAATTTAAGAATGTAATGCAATTTCTATTAGAAAAATATGGAAAGCTTTTTTCGCTCTTTAATCGACTTGAGATTTTCACGTAGATAAACTTTTTGATATCACTGTTGGTATTTCCGAGAAATTATATTTAGATGATAAATAAGAAATTTGATGGTTTTCTGTAAAATTAATCGAATGTTATCGAATTAGTATTATACAATTGTAGAATTAGATTATTTAGATCATCTGAATATCGACCTGTCAGATGATTGATAAACAACATTTCATTAGAAGTTAAAGATAAAATCTCACAACGACACATTATTTTGGGAAGGGAAAAATGATGGTTAACGATGAAATTTATATGGGAAATGTCCCGATTCGAATCGATGTGTTTCTCATGGAGAAGTTCTGAATTGATATTAATCGGTTGAAATGTTGAGGCGAAACTTTTGCCGAAAAACTAACTGTCTTTCTTTGGAGGAATATTGTTCTTGGAAAAGAATAGTGTAATGAAGAAATACGTCAACATCTTTTGTATCCTCCATTTGAAATGACGAATTTGATTTTTATACGGAATAGAGGTGCCACTCGGTAAATATGATGTTGAAGAATTTCTGAGAAGAATAGCAAGATATCTTTTGTGAGTAACATAAGAAATTGGAGAAAATATTTGAAGGAAGTTAAAACGAAAGAGAAAAAATCATTTGGCAATCTCCCAATGGAATTGGCAGCGACGAAGGTTCGAAAGATGAAAAAGTAAGAAACATGTTCCGAACATTCGAAATGAGAACGGGAAAAGTAGCAGAACCGATCACATATAACTATAATAATTAAAATTTTGTTGTTATTCGGTTTCTTTTATATTTCTTTGTTTTCACCTAGAAATTTGCCCGCGACTCATATGTAACATAGTCGCTATCAATTCATTTCAACTTTCCTTCAATCTTTTTTCCAAAATTTTATTTTTTCTCCAAAATTTTCATTCCCCTCTCCCATTTTTCATTTAAACAGTCTTATTAACAATATAATTTAAGTAAAGTGAAAAAACCATATTGGAATGATTTGTTGAGAAATATCTTATCAACTAAGAAAGTACAATTGATGGTAGAAGAAGTTTTCGACGAAATAACATTGATTAGTCGTGATTGCACCGCAACATGATTATGCAATCATTTGTTGACTCAACAATGTCGAGAACAGACCTGAAAGATTAGGAGGTGAGTATGATGATTTAGAAAAGAATTTCCTTCTATATGAAAGAGGCGAATTAGAAAGGAGAAATGTTGATGTTTCGATATTTCAAAGGAGAAATTAGTTATGAAAACTTCTTTTCCATAAAAGTGGATGGATGGAAGGAGAATTAATGAAGGAATCGTGATGACTAATGAAACATCAATAAAAGAGCGATTTATAAGGCATCTTATCAGACATAGATATGGAATGTGTTATGTGCATAATCGAACGACAGATTGATGTTGCATCATCGACGTTTAATTGATAGTATCGTTAAATTTGACCATGTCGCTACTTGGATTTGAGATAAGGAAGGTGAAAATGAAAAATGGAAAAGAAACTCACTTTTCTCCCTAAACACTTTTCACTCGGCTGATAACAAGTAACGATCATCGGAATAGATGTCTGCGAAAGAGCCTTGAGAATGCCGCTCATTTATCGAACGGAAATTATAGGTGAAATCTTTCCAATACATTCACTTGTTTCAATGAAATTAATTGAACTTCCGCTAACGAATTGATACATCAAGATACTTCTCACCCCTTATTTAGTAAGTTACTATAGTGACTATTAAGATAAGAAGTATGTGAAGGACAATTTCAAACAATAATCAACATTAACTTCTGAAAATTCAATTGAAATCAGTTAGTCGATTTGAGTAAGAACAAATTTTTATGTCCATGAACAATTTACGTCGATTTCCTAATTTGTTTCACTTATACTTCTTTCTCCCTCCTTCATTCCATTCAATCCCTACTCCCATTCATTTTTCTCAATCAATTGGAACGTAACTCAATGAACGAACAATTCTCCACCTAAATCAAAGTCATCTTAAGATTACTGTGTAACAGATACATGAATTCGCCCAACATATCTATAAACATTAACAAAAATAAAAACGATTTTTCCTCTTACGTTTCCACTCCTCAAAAACTATAATCATATTGTTCAAATTAGATATCATATTGTAAATGTTGTCGCCATACAAAATGACAATGAGTCTGAATGACAACTGACACCACCAGTCAAATGTTAACAATAAATCTTACTTATTCTTTATTATTGGCTCTCTTATCTTTTCATAAATTCAAGTCTTCCAAAAACATTCACGAAAAGAGATTAATCATTCTAAAATGACAATTTTTCCGAATCACTTATTTCAGTAATAGTTGAAGGGGCAGAGGTCCAAACCTCTTTCTCCATCTTCTAGTTCATGGTAGAAAGTTTGAGAAAAATATTGAAAAAATGTTCATCACTCTATACCTATAATCAGTCTGTGACGTTCCTGTTCTTTAGATGGTGTTAATTGAAATTTCAACTTTTTTTTAATAGTAAAAATTCTCTAAAATTTCCTAATGGAAAAAATTGTGTAAAGAAAATGTTCGGCAAGAAGAAGAAATCAAATTGCAAGGTAAATGGTCGGGTATTTTAGAGTGGTAAAGAAGAGGTTTTTTGATAGAGGCACATTTAATTTGGAATGATGTTTCCCATAAAGAAACTATATCTTTCGAAATCGATCAAACATTTATTGATGCATGCGAATAATAATATATGATAAATGAAATTAATTTGAATTTGACCTTTACTCTATGACAATATTCCAATCAAATATTTAGTAATAAGATTGCTTATCGATTTTTCTTTGACAATTCCGTCGGATTTGTTTGTAGAGAAAGAAAGATTTCCGAAGAATTCGAAGGAAAACAATAGTATGTTGAGAATTTATTAGTTTCTTTCGTAGGATTGAATGGATCTATTCGTGTAAGCATGAAAGACTAAAAATAATTATATGGGAAAGTGTTAACAGCCGATCGGAAGACGTATCGTCAGATAAGCCTCATTAAATTTATTTTGAATAACATGCAACCCATTTATCTTCTAATTCAGTCCTTAATGTTGATGAAGCACGATGGAAAATTGAATGTCATCATGTTACCGGGTAAATTAGAGTGATGGACGAACATCGACTCATCACACCGTACTCTCACAAATTGTTCAGGAAAACAATGTCTACTACTGTCGAACGGGGCTAGTATTATTTCCTAGTATTCTCCAACAAGCCATTTTCATATTTATTTTTAAATTAATTTTTAAATTTTTAATGAAAATATATTTTTTTTGGAGTTTTTATCTATTTTTTCTTTAATTCATTTTTATAATATTTTTTCTTCAATTCATTTTTATAATATTTTTTCTTGAAAAATTAAAGAAGAAACTATAAAATCAATTTCAATATCATATTCATCCACGTAACAAATATTTAAGCTTACATTGTTAGTCGTTTGCCCAAAATTTTTCATACATAAAATTTTGTTAAAAGTTTGATGCTTAAAGTTCAAGAGGATAAATAATTCAAATCATTTTCCTCATACAACATATGAAGTGAAAGAACGAGGGAATGATGACTGATGTTTATTCCATATAATTTCCGTAATATCCAGAAAATCATTGTAGAGTATTCAAAGAATCAACTTTTTTTCCGTTGTTGTTGTTGTTGAGAAAGAATGAGTAATAATTCGAAAACCGTTTCATCCGACGCGAATAATGAGGTGAAGAAACAGTTGATTAATTTTGATGAGCAATTACCGTTCACTGATGTACAGTTGGTGGTGGAGGGGAAACAATTACATTGTCATCGATCCATTTTGTCGTTGTGGTCGCCAGTTTTTCAGCGAATGTTCGAAGCCGATTTCCTGGAGAAATCGTCGAATGTAGTGACGATTTCGGAGAAACGGTTCTCTGACGTTTCCGAATTACTACAAGTTATTTATCCACCAAATAAAGAGATTTCAGGTATGAGAACGAATATTGTGAATTTGATTTTGTTTTCAATGATTTCCTGTTTGTTTCACTTTAATTTATTCCTCATTTGGTTGGACGAGAAATTGTGTCATTTCTAATTATTATTAAATTCTATTCATCTTTTTCTTCTTCCCTCCAACATTCCAAGATGAGAACGTCACTCTATTATTGCAGTTATCTGACGAGTATCAGATGAGTGAGTTGACGAAACGATGTCGTCAATTTCTCATGACTCAACGTGGAAGTATCAACAACTTATTAATTGGACAAAACTATAATTTTCCTGACGTTATTCGTCGTTGTTGTGAACATATGAAACATTCGATCAACACATCTACCTTACTTACTCATCAACGATATAACGAGTTGGATAATGGAACGAAAAATTCCTTCTTACTAGCTCGTTCTCGTCATTTGGAGGCGGTATTGGAATCGATTCGTCGCAAATTGAGAATTGCTTGTGAGAAATTTCGTTTAATTCGACAATTGCCCGGTATCGGTTCAGAAATGACAGACGAAGATTTCGACGCTACCGATACCTCTACTCTCCATTGTACACAACATACTTCATGTCAGGACATTTGTCAGGAATGTCAACGATTAGTCCGACAACGAATCAATTTCATTGCGGAAAAAGGAGGCGATGCCATCGAATAAAATTCACGAAAACATTTACACATTTCATAAACATTTAATCTTTTTTTCTCTTTTTTTTTTTAATTGAAATGAAATGAGCGAAGACTATTTTCATCTATAAACAACAACAATATAGATCATTCGATTGATAAATTGTTTAATTTTAATTTAAAAATATTTCGTTTTTTTTTCTGAAATGATGGTGGAAACAAAAGGGAAATTCTCCTTATGTAAATCATTATCACAACCGTCCCCATACGGAATAAACAATGTATGGAAATTTTGTATAAATTGAAGAGATTGAAAATTTTGGTAAGCGCAAAATCAGAAAGGAGAAATTTTAATTAGAAAAATTAGAATACTGAAAAAAGCAAAATTTGAATTTCTCCTTCGTTTTTCGGCGACCTGAATCTTCTTGTGATCGATTTGATTCCAGAACAATATTATTATCGATCAATGGTGAAGATTGGTAGGATTATGGATAAAAAGGAGAAAAGTAGAACGACTAAAATGGACGAGAAGACGTTGAAGAAAGCGAAGGAGGAAATGTATGTCGAAAACGATCGAATCAATCGTATAAAGTTTCCCTCTTTTTCCAACGTTCGACTTTGCTGAGAAAGATCATCGTTCAATCTAGATCATTATTTTGCGAAGAGAACGAGCGTAGTACTAGAAAAAAGAATTTCGATTATTTAATTTCTCAAAACATCTTCAAGAATTCCATATTACCAAAAATCACTAAACGTCTCAACATGTTAAAAATTTATTTGAATTTTTATTTCGATCGATCCTTTCTCACTTTCTTTCGCCCAATAGTTATAAGAATAAATATAGTTTAGTGAATCATCAAACGAAGAAATCGGATTTGAGAATTGAAGCTAATCGATTAATGGAATTGCAAACGTCAACTAATACGAATAATAATAATAATAATAATAATTCGGAGAAATGGAATAGAAGTGAAGAGGATTCGATCGACGACAAATCGTCGATTAGTTCGGAGCATCGGACTGACTATCTGGAGAAGCAATCGCATAAATTGGTAGAGACTTCAATTGACTCATCACTTTTGTGATGGTTGGAAATCGGTTCATGTCTACATCGAAACGTAACGCATTATACACTTGCGGAATGAGACAACAATCAGCGAGAGAGAATTGATTTCCGACGGAAAACTTTCCCGAACATTTCTTCATGATTTCTTCACAAGAATATAATCCTTTCCCGATCACATCCTTCGCCCACACTTTCCTTTTCTTTTCATCCATCGTTTTGAGAATCGTCAAATTCTGTAATGGTTGTGTACCGGAATTGATGATTTCACTTATCATCATCGTCAGTGCTCGATCCTTTTTATTCTTTGGATATAACGACGGACCATCTCTCGTCTCTTCTAAATAATCAATGATCGCCAACGATTGAGTCAACGTCATATCGTCGATAATCATCGTTGGTACTTGTTCCATCGGATTTAATGATTTATATTCCTCTCCATGTTGCTCTCCTCCATCCTTCACTAGATGTACGGAACGATATTCGTAAGGAATATTCTTCAGGGCCAATGCTAAACGAACTCGCCACGAGGCCGAACTCCTCCAATAACTATAGAGAATAATTTCCTTCTTATTATCAGTCATTCTAAAAAACGAATTTTCTAAATTTCTAAATTTCTTTTTATCTTTAAATATTTCACTTAAAATTTATCACGCCATTCCTCAAAGGACAGCTCACAATTGAAAGTTTTGGAATATCGAAAAAAAAAGTTTTTGAGTAAAATTTTTTTTCAAACAACTCTTAATTCACATTCTCAATCATGTCTTAAAATGATGCACGTTTATTAGTTTTTTCCACATTCATTCTCATTTGTGAGTGCATTACAATTATCGAATGTTTATTGACTTTGAATTGACGTAATTTCGATACAAATCGAAAATTATATTCTATAATTTATTTCATATTCTAATTATCATTGTAAGTTTTAGAGAAATGGCGAATAAGGATAAGGGAAGTGAAAAGGTGAGATAAAATGTGAGTAATTTTTGTGATTATTGGAAAAGATGAGATTGAAGGAATTGTTGGCCATTTTGAAATAATTCGATTAGTTCCCTTATGTTCTAATGGGAATTTGATGAGAGAATGAGTTTGCTGATAATTTAAAATGTTTAGCGTTGATGTTTTTCTGAACGTTCGACATATGGAGACATTGGTGAAAGAGTTGAAGAGTACTCTAATTCGTAATCGGTTGCACATTTCCTTTTCTTCCTCGCAATTTATTCGTTTTTTTTTTCATTAAAAGTTTTGCAATTCTTTTAAATAATCGAAATCCGGAAGATGATCATTGTATAACGTTGATTGGAGAGCATTTGTCTCAATTGACATGTGATTGGGTTTAACCATTCTCCATTTACATATTCTCCCCAATTTCCGTTTAGTTGCTAAATTATATGATCGTTTTTTGCGAGTTGACACATGATCCATCGATCGATGACATAACTGATCAATTATCACAAAGTGCAGTTTAGTTTCATTCTTCCCATTTCACTCACACTCTTGTAAAGAGTGTCATTTATCGATTTCAACAATGGACGATGCGAAAATTGTTTTTGGAGAAACTGAAACGGAAACTTCGTGTGGGACCGTCTTCGTGTGACGACTGGTTGAACGAGAAGAACGAACACGAAATATTAACAGCAAGTTCATTTCCAATTCTCCCAATTCTCATTTATCATTGAGGGAGTAAGGTCTGGTGGATAAGAAGGTGAAAAGACGACGGAAAAAAAGGAAATTATCTGTCGGCGATAAACGTTCGTGGCGGAAACGATGGAAAAAATTCAAAATGGAAAATGAATCGGATCTTCAAGAAAATGATTCGACGAGAACTGAATCGGAATTGGAAGATGAAATGAGAAAGGATGAATCTCAAATGATAGTCAGTTCGACGACTGTGAATGATAATGAAGTTATCACAATAGAAGATCATGACGATGATAAGGATGATGAAGATGATGAAGAAGAAGAAGAAGAAGAAGAAGATGATGATGATGATAATGATAATGATAATAAATCCATCGATTCAACGACTAATAGTAATATCAGTTCAAATCGTTCATCGACAACTCACGACGATTTTTATGGGATAAATGTGGAGAAGACGATGGAGAATGAAGAGAATAATTTAGAAGGTGAAATAAGAGAAAGAAAATTGTTCGAAGGATCGAATGTAGATGATAATTTAAGTGGATCAAACACCGATCCATTTACCAGTCGAATGACGTTATTCGATTTATTTAAACGACAATTATCCATCGCCACTTCGACCGGTTGTGAGTCGGAACATTTCCAATATCGGACCAGTTGGAAGAGATTGAGAGTGGAAGTGAGAGAACTAATTGGAAAAATGTTCCATCTTATTCGAAGTTGTGCACTGGCGATGAAAAGTGCACGAGATACAACCGACAGTATTTACGTGATGAGATTAGACAATTATATTTCTTTCCTCAAATTGACGGATAGACGAATTGTGGGAGAAACTAAATTCACGAGACTATTGATAAGAAATCCGAAAAAGATCGAAAAGAAACAGAAATTGGACGAGGAAGAATTAAATTTTTTTACTTTCATGTTCTGTGATCAGTTGGAGCAGATCGTTTACATTTCATTCATTTTCCTTCGTTATCAAATGGATGACATTCCTTTAATTCAACATATCGATCAATTGTCTCATGGGACGAGAATCAATCGATTCGATGACGATTTCTCTCCAATCATCAGAAATTGTCAAAAGGAGTTTCGAGAACAATACGAGAAAATACTGTCCGATTGTTCGTCTCATCTCAAATCGTATCGGATAACGAAGATCAATGATGGACAATTATGTCTATTCGATATGATTGTTTTATTCATTTTCATTCAATCTTTCCATCGTACCGATGTCGAACATGTGAAGCGATTGATGGGACAAAAATCAGAATTGGATTTTCGCTCCCAACTCATCGACGAGATGGCTCAAATGTTCCGTGACCGATTCTCTCAATCGTTCGATTTCATTCTGACTAAACTCTCCGTCCTCTCAGTCATTCGTCTCCAACAAATTTACCAATTGATGTTTCGGAAAAAAAATTTAATATTAACAAATGAAAATCAGACTGAAATCCCATTTCCATTCAAGTTCAAATATTGAATAGATACACGTGTCTGATTGAAATTTCTCCCTCTCTCTCTCTCTTTCTCTCTCTCTCTCCTTATTCGTTACACGCTTTCACCTATGTATCTTACAAGAGAAATAATAATTCAAAAAATTGCTTTTAATTTTTATTTTTTGCGCGTTTCTTTTTTCTGTACAAACAACATTACTCCTTTCTCGACATATAAAGAACGACGTAGGATTATTTCAATTGCAATTTCATTTCATTTTTTCCTTTCCGATTAGAAATATTTCTTCTCTTCTCTTATTCTTCTCTCTCTCTATTTCCGTGTGTTGTGAGAGTTATGGTGGAGGAAGAGTTTAAATATCCGGACGATTTCATCGATCCCAATCTCCTTCCAGAAGATTATCGTTTGAAATTAATGCCTCATCCTGATGGTGACAATATAGTAAAGGTACCTAAAGAGGAAAGTTGTTGTGAAAATGATCATAATCACCATACTATTCCCATCGTTACTGATACACCGAATGAAATGATAAAGAAAATTAAAGTAGAAAATGTGGAGGAAACTAACCCGTCAACTAACTCCACAAAAACCATTACTAGTGTTTCTTCTCGAACTCGTATCCAAACCGGTTCGATGGAACCGAAAAGTATCATAGAAATTATTCGAAAGAATAATGGAACGGCTAAAGATCGATTGCCATCAGAACGAGCATCGAAACGTCTAAAGAAAAAAGTTGTGAAAAGCAATTCAAAATCGGTGAAAACTGTAAAGAAAACGCCAGCGAAAAAAGTGGTGGAGAGAAAATCGAAGAAAAATCAAATTGAAAATAAATCGAAGAAAACGGTAATGAAACCGTCGCAAAAGACGTCAAGGAGGAGGAAGAAGATCAATCTGAACGATGTTCCAGAAGAAGAATGGGATATTTGTCATGCCAAAGGGAAAAGGAAACGTTTCTGGCATAAAGTCAGTACGGAGTATGAGAATTCTGGTGTGGCCAACAGACAAGTCATTCCGATGGGAACGTCGTTGGAAGAGAATATCATTCTCTTATACGGTTTTCATGGTCATGTGAATGTTCCTTGGGAAATGGTTAAATTTTATAAGTTTTGTAAATTCCTTCGACCAAAGAAACCGACACGTTACGTTAATTATTCAAATGGAATTTCAAGTGATTCTCCTCAATTTAGTTGCGCTGATCGATTTAGATATAATGTTGGTGGGACCGTTTGCGTTGATGGAATTCATTGATCGAGAAATGCAGAAAGCAAAAGAACTCGTTTTTTTGGCTGTGAATGAATTCCATTTATTCAATTTCTGTCGATTACCATTCGATGATCCCAATGTACAAACGACGATGATTTATGGGAAAGATTGTCTGGGAAAAGATAATAAAAATATTCCCCTCACCAATATGGGAAGCTTCGCTTGTTTTCGGTACTATTTATTATTCATATTGATATTCATTCATATTTTCATCGTTTTCAGTGATACTCCATCGGAAGAACCGATTATTGTGGAAAAGAAACGGAATTGTGATGAACAATTCAATTATGTGGCAAATGATCATTTTCGTGCATTTATGTTAATTCGATTAATTTCCAAAATATATTAAATGTTTAATTTGTAGTTGGTATTTATATGATCGTGAATTGGACGGACAAATGGGAAAAATAATGAAACAGGAAAAGATAAAATTGCCCGAATTGACTAACAACGATTCGATTTATTTCCAGAAAAAATTAATGGAATTTGTTCAGAAGGAGAAATATATGACAAATGTTTCTCTTTCATTTTGATCCAAATTTCATTCCATTTCTTAGTTTCTTGACGCGAATGATGATGGTACGACAACATTTCGACTTCCATCTGCCAAACGTTTCTTCGAATACCGACGTAAAGATGTCGTATCGAATAACATATTTCATGGTCTCGGTATGAAATCTCCTTATCACGAAACGAGCCAAGTTTACTAATTCTTTATTTTTCCATTTTTAACTTGTGATGATGATGGTGATGACAGGTGGAATATAAAGAGTTACCCGTCGATCCAGTCACATTACGAGAAATGTTTCACAAATTCATTAAAAATGACGAAGATGCCATTAAAATGATGCAGGTTAATTTCCACAATTTCATCTCCTCTAATTTTTCATTTATCATTCTCTCTCACCAGTTTATTCAGGATACATGTGAAGAAGCGAATAAAGATATGGTGTTCGGTATGACTTATGAATTCCTACTTCAACTATTCTATTTCAATGAGAGGACGGATAAATTCCATGAGATAATGGAGAAATTATGGACGGATGTGTGCGAAGGAATGGAATATTATCATGAGTTGATAGCCATTCGCGCACTATTCCAGAAATATGAGTATAAGAAGAATAAACAATTGAATTATCTGTTAGTTTATCTCATTTCTATTTCCATCATCATTTTTCATTTAGTCAATATGTCCGTGATCTTTCTTGTCATGAATTCATTCTCAATATCAAAAGGAAATTGTGGCGATGTATCGAACAATAAAAACCAATCGAATCTCTTCCAATTTTCAATTATATTAATTGTTCTCTCATTTTGCGTTGATGGAAAAGAAAGTATTTGTGAATATTTTTCTTCAAATTCATTTCTATTAATTTCGTTTTGTAAAGAAAAATTTTTCAATTTTTTCTACTTTCATTTCTCTCAATTTTGTTTTATATGGAAAGAATTGGAAAGAAATTAAATTAAATTTTTCCATTTCTTATCGATCTATGAAATCATCCACAATTTTTGTGTGATCGCTAAGCTCTCATTTATACGAAAGAAATTATTGAACAAAATCCAAATTATTTATCAATTTCCATTTCTCCTCGATTAATATCGTCCGAAAAATTTTCAAATCAATCCAATCTGATTAGACGATCGAAAAAGATGGCATTGTTTCATTGAGAAGTAAAAGAGGGAATTATGTGCGGGAGACGTTGGAAAAATATACCTGGAACGAATATGACAGCATATGTCCCCACCATCTACGAACATTGGGCTAATTTGTTGACGCATTCCGTTGGAATTGATAATGAGAATGTGTAGAATTTAATTCCATTTAATTTCCTAGATTGTTATTCCTTTCGTTATTTGTGAGATCATACAACTCTTCCAATTGGGAACGACTCGTTTACATTGGATCAATACTCTTATTTATGGAAGTGCTCTCATATCTCTCTTTTGCATATCGTCCATATTCCACCTATTCTCATTAAACGCCAAGTTTGAAATGATTTTTTCGACGGAATTAAAATCATAATCCATCTTTTTCAAGTTCTACATATTGTCCATTTAAGCAATGTTTCCATTACTTAGATCGTACAATGATCTACATCTTCATTGCCGCCTCTTATACTCCATGGTTAACGTTGACCAATGATACCTCTTCCTCTTTCAATATAAGTGTTGTCATCATCATCTGGTTCGGTGCCATATCTGGTACCACCTATCAATATATTTTTCACGAAAAGTTAAAATTCATTAGAAAATTCAAAAATTAAATTCAATTTTATATAAACCATTCGACAGATATAAATGGTTGGAAACTGTCCTCTACATTTTCGTGGGATTATTACCATCAATTTCAATAATTAATTTGGTTTTATATTATCTCTCTCAAATTCCATAAACATTCACTCCATTCCATTCTCAGAGTCATATCAATTATACCACCGGTCTTTTCGAATTGTCATTTGGCGGATTGGCTTATCTTGTCGGTATCATCTTCTTCAAACTTGACGGTTATATACCGTTCGCTCATGCCATCTGGCACTTGTTCGTCATAATTGGTGCTGGCACTCATTACTATGGAGTGAAAACTCACTTATATGAGAACTTCACGAAATAGACATTTTCTATACTAGATCTATTTATTTTATAATAAACGTTTCCTTCCATCTTTAAAAAAAACCTGAAATGTGGTACAGAACAAATGTGAATTTTTGGATTTTTATTTCGTCGATTTAAAAGTTGATATAAATCCCCCGAGCTGCGAAGAGATTAAAAACCTGGGGTGTTACTGCTGAGGAGTTAATTGAGGCTCAACTGGCGTCACTAGTAGATCGAATGGATACTATTACGGAAAATATTAATAGTAAATAATAATATTGTTGATGCTCGTCCAGTCGACCGTTGAAAGGATCGCGGCCTCTGAACGGTCATTGGAGGAGGTAATGGCGTAGCTTGTAATGATCCGCCAAACTAATAACGTTCGGAGTAGTAGTGAGTGTATGGGTAAAGAAAACCCTGAAGTCATAATGGTTGATCTGTCAACTAACAAACAATCTGCTGATCCGATTCAAAACATACCTGTCAATCGTCATCAGATCGATAAGAGAAAGAAACAGATTAGAAAGAAGAAAAGAAAAAAAAGAGATTAAGAGGTCGAATACTATCTCTGAACAATTTTTAAAAAAAGATGCCGTTAGTCAAAAAAAGGATTCAGGTAAACATCGGAACTTCGCAAATCTGAAGCAGAAAAATGGTTCTGGTGGAACTGACGAAGATGTGGCGGGATGGACAAA